>JAVIAB010000025.1:47071380-47091701 GCA_032433765.1 Megaustenia siamemsis | reverse complement strand
AGCCATGTGTCGCACACCACATTCAACTATAAGCCATGTTTAGCACACCACATTCATCTAGAGCCATGTTTAGGCACACCACATTCAACCAAGACGCTGTCCAGCTTCCAGAATGATTGAGTCTTGCAACCTGTTTAATCGATGTACCACTCACATGAATATTAAACAGACTGGACGATCGACTGGTTTGCAAAACATAATTACAAAAAATATAAATAAATAATGCGCTCTTGGGAAGACTGCTAAATTTGTCTTTGCCGCGAGTTCTCAATTGAGTATTTACGCCCCTGATTGAACCCGATTCAATTTATTTGGATTTCTGGGAATCTGTTGTTCCATTTTTCTGAATATAAACAATCATTCGTGTTTTCTGTATTCAATGACTTGTTTGAACGAGTTTTATGTGGACGCGAGCATGGAGCTGGTCGCGGAAGATTGTGTTTGACCTTTATTGTGTCTTTGTTTTGATTGGCGCACGTAGCTTTGAGTGCATTTATGTGTTACTGAAATGTTTTTAGTTCTGGGAGCAATAGACCATGGTAGAGTTTCATGGGCTGAATGTCTGATCATATGTGTGGAAGATCGATTAGAGATGAGTCAGGTTAGTCGAAATAGGTATATTGTTCTCGTGGGCGAGTCTCTTGTTTGGTCACTACTGGAAGAGAGATTTACCGGACAATTACTTTGGTTACCTTAGATGGGTATGTGGGTGTGGGTCTAACTCTTTTATTTTTGTAATGAAAATTAACTATTAAAAAAACCCGGAAAAAATGGGTATGATGACAGCTTTGGAGCCTCGGTGCTGAGTGGTTAGTATGCTCGCGTCCAGATCAGAGGGGCACATGTTCGATTCCCAGCAGTGGCGGATTTTTTTTCGCACTACCAGGGCTCGGGGTTTACCCAGTTTCTATAAATGGGTAACATCGATTTTTCTGGGAAGTAAGGACGGCTTGGCGTGATACTGACCACATTACCAAACAACGTGCCGTGATTATAGAAAAATATGGTCACTAACACCATATTCCCCATACGCCAACCAAGGCGTGAAGGGAACCTTACTTTTATTTACAGCGGCGATGAACAAAACAAAAGCAGAACGACGTTGCGGCTCAATAGACCTTCAGTGTGTACAATTCTGGAGCTTGAAGGTGTTTAAAGATAAAAAGTTATCAGGATGTATAAAAATGCAGAGTCGAACCGTCGTTCTACTTTTGTTTTGTTCCTCGCCTACATAAAGGTATACCCCTACTTTTGTTTTGTTCCTCGTCTACATAAAGGTATACCCATCTACTTTTGTTTTGTTCCTCGTCTACATAAAGGTATACCCATCTACTTTTGTTTTGTTCCTCGTCGACATAAAGATATACCCATCTACTTTTGTTTTGTTCCACGTCTACATAAAGATATACCCATCTACTTTTGTTTTGTTCCTCGTCTATATAAAGATATACACATCTACTTTTGTTTTGTTCCTCGTCTACATAAAGGTATACACATCTACTTTTGTTTTGTTCCTCGTCTACATAAAGGTATATCCATCTACTTTTGTTTTGTTCCTCGCCTACATAAAGGTATACCCATCTACTTTTGTTTTGTTCCTCGCCTACATAAAGGTATACCCATCTACTTTTGTTTTGTTCCTCGCCTACGTAAAGGTATACCCATATACTTTTGTTTTGTTCCTCGTCTACATAAAGGTATACACATCTACTTTTGTTTTGTTCCTCGTCTACATAAAGGTATATCCATCTACTTTTGTTTTGTTCCTCGCCTACATAAACGTATACCCATCTACTTTTTCGCCTCTTAAAAAATGTTCATTCTTATCAACTTTACAGACACTTCGCATGTGTATACTTCTTAATGCATTTCTATACCGTTACTCCTATTGTATCATATATATATGTAAGAACTTTGTTAACCTCAGACGGAAGATGTACAAAAGAGGTGAGATGCAGATTGGCTCAGGCAAAAGCAGCTTTCCAAAAAATGAGGAAGATACTATGCAATCCATTTTTGACAATAGAAACAAGAAAAAGAGTTCTTAAATGTTATGTAGAGACAGTCTTAACATATGGATGTGAATCATGGACATTAGGACAACAGACAAGAAAATCACTGGAGTCTGTTGAAATGTGGTTTCACAGAAGAATGTTGAGAATACCATGGACAGCTAAGAAGAGTAATGAAAATGTTCTGAACGAGGTCAAAGCAAAAAGAGCTAATTTCCAATATTAGGAAGAAACAATCATCATTTTTTGGCCATGTAATGAGAAGAGAACAGCTGAAATATATTGTAACAACTGGACAAATTGAGGGACAAAGATATAGAGGGAAGCAAAGAGAGAAAATACCAGACAGCTTAAGAGAATGGCTTGGCAGAAGGTCAACAACAGAAATGATAAATAGCTGCCGAGATCGAAAGTTGTCGAGAAACATGATCACCTACGTCAGTAGGCCCGGTACTTGATGATGATGATATACATATATATACATATATACACACACACATATCTTCCCTCTTTTTTCTTGTCTTTCTTCTCAATCTTCTATTTTTGTTTTATATTTCTTCTTCTTCCTTTATTGCCATTTGTTTCTTCTGCTTCCTCTTTTTTCTTCTTCCCTCATCGACTTCTTCTTCTGTCCTCTTCTTCGCTTTTTTCCTCTACCCTCTTTGTATTTTTTCTTCCACTTTCCTTATCGTCTTCTCCCTCTTCTTTTTCACCCTTCTTGATTTCCCCTCATCGTTTTATTCTTTTCATTTCTCAACTAACCCCATCAAGTTCCAGTTTTAGTGGTAAGTTTATGAATTATTAACATCTTTAGCCGCCAATACATTAATGATAGCTTCATTCTTTCTCCTATTTTATCAATGGCTACACTATTCTCAAGTATTCCTAATATCATGGCATCAACACAGAAAATTCCACGTGAATATATAATAGAAAATATGATGGTGCCTTCTTATTCCACACTCCATAGAATTAGAATGTCACGTGGAAAATATTAGCATGAATAAATCATATAGAATTTGTTACAAAAATCGAACTTGACTTGAGAAACGAAGTTACACAAATCAATATTGCACTTTTTTTATTACTAATTTTGTTTCGATGAATGAGAGAGGGAGAGTGTATAGTGGTGGTGAGGTGGGGGAGATGTGGTAGAAATTGTTTTTTTTTTTTTGAGTCCGACCTTTACACAGTAAGAGGAACGTGTGGTTAGTGTGGACCATTCTTGTACTTCAAGAGTGTAGGCTGTTCTTGTACTTCATGAGTGTAGGCTGTTCTTGTACTTCAAGAGTGTAGGCTGTTCTTGTACTTCAAGAGTGTAGGCTGTTCTTGTACTTCAAGAGTGTAGGCTGTTCTTGTACTTCATGAGTGTAGGCTGTTCTTGTACTTCATGAGTGTAGGCTGTTCTTGTACTTCAAGAGTGTAGGCTGTTCTTGTACTTCAAGAGTGTAGGCTGTTCTTGTACTTCATGAGTGTAGGCTGTTCTTGTACTTCATGAGTGTAGGCTGTTCTTGTACTTCAAGAGTGTAGGCTGTTCTTGTACTTCAAGAGTGTAGGCTGTTCTTGTACTTCAAGAGTGTAGGCTGTTCTTGTACTTCAAGAGTGTAGGCTGTTCTTGTACTTCATGAGTGTAGGCTGTTCTTGTACTTCAAGAGTGTAGGCTGTTCTTGTACTTCAAGAGTGTAGGCTGTTCTTGTACTTCAAGAGTGTAGGCTGTTCTTGTACTTCAAGAGTGTAGGCTGTTCTTGTACTTCAAGAGTGTAGGCTGTTCTTGTACTTCAAGAGTGTAGGCTGTTCTTGTACTCCAAGAGTGTAGGCTGTTCTTGTACTTCAAGAGTGTAGGTTGTTCTTGTACTTCAAGAGTGTAGGCTGTTCTTGTACTTCAAGAGTGTAGGCTGTTCTTGTACTTCAAGAGTGTAGGCTGTTCTTGTACTTCAAGAGTGTAGGCTGTTCTTGTACTTCATGAGTGTAGGCTGTTCTTGTACTTCATGAGTGTAGGCTGTTCTTGTACTTCAAGAGTGTAGGCTGTTCTTGTACTTCATGAGTGTAGGCTGTTCTTGTACTTCATGAGTGTAGGCTGCTCTTGTACTTCAAGAGTGTAGGCTGTTCTTGTACTTCAAGAGTGTAGGCTGTTCTTGTACTTCAAGAGTGTAGGCTGTTCTTGTACTTCAAGAGTGTAGGCTGTTCTTGTACTTCAAGAGTGTAGGCTGTTCTTGTACTTCAAGAGTGTAGGCTGTTCTTGTACTTCAAGAGTGTAGGCTGTTCTTGTACTTCAAGAGTGTAGGCTGTTCTTGTACTTCAAGAGTGTAGGCTGTTCTTGTACTTCAAGAGTGTAGGCTGTTCTTGTACTTCAAGAGTGTAGGCTGTTCTTGTACTTCAAGAGTGTAGGCTGTTCTTGTACTTCATGAGTGTAGGCTGTTCTTGTACTTCAAGAGTGTAGGCTGTTCTTGTACTTCAAGAGTGTAGGCTGTTCTTGTACTTCAAGAGTGTAGGCTGTTCTTGTACTTCAAGAGTGTAGGCTGTTCTTGTACTTCAAGAGTGTAGGCTGTTCTTGTACTTCAAGAGTGTAGACTGTTCTTGTACTTCAAGAGTGTAGGCTGTTCTTGTACTTCAAGAGTGTAGGCTGTTCTTGTACTTCAAGAGTGTAGGCTGTTCTTGTACTTCAAGAGTGTAGGCTGTTCTTGTACTTCAAGAGTGTAGGCTGTTCTTGTACTTCAAGAGTGTAGGCTGTTCTTGTACTTCAAGAGTGTAGGCTGTTCTTGTACTTCAAGAGTGTAGGCTGTTCTTGTACTCCAAGAGTGTAGGCTGTTCTTGTACTCCAAGAGTGTAGGCTGTTCTTGTACTTCAAGAGTGTAGGTTGTTCTTGTACTTCAAGAGTGTAGGCTGTTCTTGTACTTCAAGAGTGTTAACTGTTCTTGTACTTCAAGAGTGTAGGTTGTTCTTGTACTTCAAGAGTGTAGGCTGTTCTTGTACTTCAAGAGTGTAGACTATTATTTTACTTCAAGAGTGTAGACTAATATTGTACTTCAAGAATGTAGACCATTCTTGTACTTCAAGAGTGTAGACCATTATTGTACTTCAAGAATGTAGACCATTCTTGTACTTCAAGAGTGTAGGCTGTTTTTGTACTTCAAGTATGTAGACCATTCTTGTACTCCAAGAGTGTAGACCATTCTTGTACTACTAGAGCGTAGGCTGTTCTTGTACTTCAAGAGTGTAGACTATTATTGTACTTCAAGAGTGTAGGCTGTTCTTGTACCTCAAGAGTGTAGACTATTATTGTACTTCAAGAGTGTAGACTAATATTGTACTTCAAGAATGTAGACCATTCTTGTACTTCAAGAGTGTAGACCATTATTGTACTTCAAGAATGTAGACCATTCTTGTACTTCAAGAGTGTAGGCTGTTTTTGTACTTCAAGTATGTAGACCATTCTTGTACTCCAAGAGTGTAGACCATTCTTGTACTTCAAGAGCGTAGGCTGTTCTTGTACTTCAAGAGTGTAGACTATTATTGTACTTCAAGAGTGTAGGCTGTTCTTGTACTTCATGAGTGTAGGCTGTTCTTGTACTTCATGAGTGTAGGCTGTTCTTGTACTTCATGAGTGTAGGCTGTTCTTGTACTTCAAGAGTGTAGGCTGTTCTTGTACTTCAAGAGTGTAGGCTGTTCTTGTACTTCATGAGTGTAGGCTGTTCTTGTACTTCATGAGTGTAGGCTGTTCTTGTACTTCAAGAGTGTAGGCTGTTCTTGTACTTCAAGAGTGTAGGCTGTTCTTGTACTTCAAGAGTGTAGGCTGTTCTTGTACTTCAAGAGTGTAGGCTGTTCTTGTACTTCATGAGTGTAGGCTGTTCTTGTACTTCAAGAGTGTAGGCTGTTCTTGTACTTCAAGAGTGTAGGCTGTTCTTGTACTTCAAGAGTGTAGGCTGTTCTTGTACTTCAAGAGTGTAGGCTGTTCTTGTACTTCAAGAGTGTAGGCTGTTCTTGTACTTCAAGAGTGTAGGCTGTTCTTGTACTCCAAGAGTGTAGGCTGTTCTTGTACTTCAAGAGTGTAGGTTGTTCTTGTACTTCAAGAGTGTAGGCTGTTCTTGTACTTCAAGAGTGTAGGCTGTTCTTGTACTTCAAGAGTGTAGGCTGTTCTTGTACTTCAAGAGTGTAGGCTGTTCTTGTACTTCATGAGTGTAGGCTGTTCTTGTACTTCATGAGTGTAGGCTGTTCTTGTACTTCAAGAGTGTAGGCTGTTCTTGTACTTCATGAGTGTAGGCTGTTCTTGTACTTCAGAGTGTAGGCTGCTCTTGTACTTCAAGAGTGTAGGCTGTTCTTGTACTTCAAGAGTGTAGGCTGTTCTTGTACTTCAAGAGTGTAGGCTGTTCTTGTACTTCAAGAGTGTAGGCTGTTCTTGTACTTCAAGAGTGTAGGCTGTTCTTGTACTTCAAGAGTGTAGGCTGTTCTTGTACTTCAAGAGTGTAGGCTGTTCTTGTACTTCAAGAGTGTAGGCTGTTCTTGTACTTCAAGAGTGTAGGCTGTTCTTGTACTTCAAGAGTGTAGGCTGTTCTTGTACTTCAAGAGTGTAGGCTGTTCTTGTACTCAAGAGTGTAGGCTGTTCTTGTACTTCAAGAGTGTAGGCTGTTCTTGTACTTCAAGAGTGTAGGCTGTTCTTGTACTTCAAGAGTGTAGGCTGTTCTTGTACTTCAAGAGTGTAGGCTGTTCTTGTACTTCAAGAGTGTAGGCTGTTCTTGTACTTCAAGAGTGTAGGCTGTTCTTGTACTTCAAGAGTGTAGGCTGTTCTTGTACTTCAAGAGTGTAGGCTGTTCTTGTACTTCAAGAGTGTAGGCTGTTCTTGTACTTCAAGAGTGTAGGCTGTTCTTGTACTTCAAGAGTGTAGGCTGTTCTTGTACTTCAAGAGTGTAGGCTGTTCTTGTACTTCATGAGTGTAGGCTGTTCTTGTACTTCAAGAGTGTAGGCTGTTCTTGTACTTCAAGAGTGTAGGCTGTTCTTGTACTTCAGAGTGTAGGCTGTTCTTGTACTTCAAGAGTGTAGGCTGTTCTTGTACTTCAAGAGTGTAGGCTGTTCTTGTACTTCAAGAGTGTAGACTGTTCTTGTACTTCAAGAGTGTAGGCTGTTCTTGTACTTCAAGAGTGTAGGCTGTTCTTGTACTTCAAGAGTGTAGGCTGTTCTTGTACTTCAAGAGTGTAGGCTGTTCTTGTACTTCAAGAGTGTAGGCTGTTCTTGTACTTCAAGAGTGTAGGCTGTTCTTGTACTTCAAGAGTGTAGGCTGTTCTTGTACTTCAAGAGTGTAGGCTGTTCTTGTACTCCAAGAGTGTAGGCTGTTCTTGTACTCCAAGAGTGTAGGCTGTTCTTGTACTTCAAGAGTGTAGGTTGTTCTTGTACTTCAAGAGTGTAGGCTGTTCTTGTACTTCAAGAGTGTAACTGTTCTTGTACTTCAAGAGTGTAGACTATTATTGTACTTCAAGAGTGTAGGCTGTTCTTGTACTTCAAGAGTGTAGACTATTATTTTACTTCAAGAGTGTAGACTAATATTGTACTTCAAGAATGTAGACCATTCTTGTACTTCAAGAGTGTAGACCATTATTGTACTTCAAGAATGTAGACCATTCTTGTACTTCAAGAGTGTAGGCTGTTTTTGTACTTCAAGTATGTAGACCATTCTTGTACTCCAAGAGTGTAGACCATTCTTGTACTACTAGAGCGTAGGCTGTTCTTGTACTTCAAGAGTGTAGACTATTATTGTACTTCAAGAGTGTAGGCTGTTCTTGTACCTCAAGAGTGTAGACTATTATTGTACTTCAAGAGTGTAGACTAATATTGTACTTCAAGAATGTAGACCATTCTTGTACTTCAAGAGTGTAGACCATTATTGTACTTCAAGAATGTAGACCATTCTTGTACTTCAAGAGTGTAGGCTGTTTTTGTACTTCAAGTATGTAGACCATTCTTGTACTCCAAGAGTGTAGACCATTCTTGTACTTCAAGAGCGTAGGCTGTTCTTGTACTTCAAGAGTGTAGACTATTATTGTACTTCAAGAGTGTAGGCTGTTCTTGTACTTCAAGAGTGTAGACCATTATTGTACTTCAAGAGTGTAGGCTGTTCTTGTACTTCAAGAGTGTAGACCATTATTGTACTTCAAGAGTGTAGGCTGTTCTTGTACTTCAAGAGTGTAGGCTGTTCTTGTACTTCATGAGTGTAGGCTGTTCTTGTACTTCATGAGTGTAGGCTGTTCTTGTACTTCAAGAGTGTAGGCTGTTCTTGTACTTCAAGAGTGTAGGCTGTTCTTGTACTTCAAGAGTGTAGGCTGTTCTTGTACTTCAAGAGTGTAGGCTGTTCTTGTACTTCAAGAGTGTAGGCTGTTCTTGTACTTCAAGAGCGTAGGCTGTTCTTGTACTTCATGAGTGTAGGCTGTTCTTGTACTCCAATAGTGTAGGCTGTTCTTGTACTTCAAGAGTGTAGGCTGTTCTTGTACTTCAAGAGTGTAGGCTGTTCTTGTACTTCAAGAGTGTAGGCTGTTCTTGTACTTCAAGAGTGTAGGCTGTTCTTGTACTTCAAGAGTGTAGGCTGTTCTTGTACTCCAAGAGTGTAGGCTGTTCTTGTACTTCAAGAGTGTAGGCTGTTCTTGTACTTCATGAGTGTAGGCTGTTCTTGTACTTAAAGAGTGTAGGCTGTTCTTGTACTTCAAGAGTGTAGGCTGTTCTTGTACTTCAAGAGTGTAGGCTGTTCTTGTACTTCATGAGTGTAGGCTGTTCTTGTACTTCATGAGTGTAGGCTGTTCTTGTACTTCAAGAGTGTAGGCTGTTCTTGTACTTCATGAGTGTAGGCTGTTCTTGTACTTCATGAGTGTAGGCTGTTCTTGTACTTCAAGAGTGTAGGCTGTTCTTGTACTTCAAGAGTGTAGGCTGTTCTTGTACTTCAAGAGTGTAGGCTGTTCTTGTACTTCAAGAGTGTAGGCTGTTCTTGTACTTCAAGAGTGTAGGCTGTTCTTGTACTTCAAGAGTGTAGGCTGTTCTTGTACTTCAAGAGTGTAGGCTGTTCTTGTACTTCAAGAGTGTAGGCTGTTCTTGTACTTCAAGAGTGTAGGCTGTTCTTGTACTTCAAGAGTGTAGGCTGTTCTTGTACTTCAAGAGTGTAGGCTGTTCTTGTACTTCAAGAGTGTAGGCTGTTCTTGTACTTCAAGAGTGTAGGCTGTTCTTGTACTTCAAGAGTGTAGGCTGTTCTTGTACTTCAAGAGTGTAGGCTGTTCTTGTACTTCAAGAGTGTAGGCTGTTCTTGTACTTCAAGAGTGTAGGCTGTTCTTGTACTTCAAGAGTGTAGGCTGTTCTTGTACTTCAAGAGTGTAGGCTGTTCTTGTACTTCAAGAGTGTAGACTGTTCTTGTACTTCAAGAGTGTAGGCTGTTCTTGTACTTCAAGAGTGTAGGCTGTTCTTGTACTTCAAGAGTGTAGGCTGTTCTTGTACTTCAAGAGTGTAGGCTGTTCTTGTACTTCAAGAGTGTAGGCTGTTCTTGTACTTCAAGAGTGTAGGCTGTTCTTGTACTTCAAGAGTGTAGGCTGTTCTTGTACTTCAAGAGTGTAGGCTGTTCTTGTACTCCAAGAGTGTAGGCTGTTCTTGTACTCCAAGAGTGTAGGCTGTTCTTGTACTTCAAGAGTGTAGGTTGTTCTTGTACTTCAAGAGTGTAGGCTGTTCTTGTACTTCAAGAGTGTTAGCTGTTCTTGTACTTCAAGAGTGTAGACTATTATTGTACTTCAAGAGTGTAGGCTGTTCTTGTACTTCAAGAGTGTAGACTATTATTGTACTTCAAGAGTGTAGACTAATATTGTACTTCAAGAATGTAGACCATTCTTGTACTTCAAGAGTGTAGACCATTATTGTACTTCAAGAATGTAGACCATTCTTGTACTTCAAGAGTGTAGGCTGTTTTTGTACTTCAAGTATGTAGACCATTCTTGTACTCCAAGAGTGTAGACCATTCTTGTACTACTAGAGCGTAGGCTGTTCTTGTACTTCAAGAGTGTAGACTATTATTGTACTTCAAGAGTGTAGGCTGTTCTTGTACTTCAAGAGTGTAGACTATTATTGTACTTCAAGAGTGTAGACTAATATTGTACTTCAAGAATGTAGACCATTCTTGTACTTCAAGAGTGTAGACCATTATTGTACTTCAAGAATGTAGACCATTCTTGTACTTCAAGAGTGTAGGCTGTTTTTGTACTTCAAGTATGTAGACCATTCTTGTACTCCAAGAGTGTAGACCATTCTTGTACTTCAAGAGCGTAGGCTGTTCTTGTACTTCAAGAGTGTAGACTATTATTGTACTTCAAGAGTGTAGGCTGTTCTTGTACTTCAAGAGTGTAGACCATTATTGTACTTCAAGAGTGTAGGCTGTTCTTGTACTTCAAGAGTGTAGACCATTATTGTACTTCAAGAGTGTACGCTGTTCTTGTACTTTAAGAGTGTAGACCATTATTGTACTTCAAGAGTGTAGACCATTCTTGTACTTCAAGAGTGTAGACTATTCTTGTACTTCAAGAGTGTTGACCATTATTGTACTTCAAGAATGTTTACCATTATTGTACTTCAAGAGTGTAGACCATTATTGTACTTCAAGAGTATAGACCATTATTGTACTTCAAGAGTGTTGACCATTCTTGTACTTCTAGAGTGTGGACTGTTCTTGTACTTCATGAGTGTATACCATTATTGTACTTCTAGAGTGTAGACCATTCTTGTACTTCTAGAGTGTTGACCATTCTTGTACTTCTAGAGTGTAGACCATTCTTGTACTTCTAGAGTGTAGACCATTCTTGTACTTCAAGAGTGTTGACCATTCTTATACTTCTAGAGTGTAGACCATTCTTGTACTTCAAGAGTGTTGACCATTCTTGTACTTCTAGAGTGTTGACCATTCTTGTACTTCTAGAGTGTAGACCATTCTTGTACTTCAAGAGTGTTGACCATTCTTATACTTCTAGAGTGTAGACCATTCTTGTACTTCAAGAGTGTTGACCATTCTTATACTTCTAGAGTGTTGACCATTCTTATACTTCAAGAGTGTTGACCATTCTTATACTTCTAGAGTGTAGACCATTCTTGTACTTCTAGAGTGTTGACCATTCTTGTACTTCTAGAGTGTAGACCATTCTTGTACTTCAAGAGTGTTGACCATTCTTATACTTCTAGAGTGTTGACCATTCTTGTACTTCTAGAGTGTAGACCATTCTTGTACTTCTAGAGTGTTGACCATTCTTGTACTTCTAGAGTGTAGACCATTCTTGTACTTCAAGAGTGTTGACCATTCTTATACTTCTAGAGTGTAGACCATTCTTGTACTTCTAGAGTGTAGACCATTCTTGTACTTGTAGAGTGTAGACCATTCTTGTACTTCTAGAGTGTAGACCATTCTTGTACTTCTAGAGTGTAGACCATTCTTGAAGTGATCCGCGACTCTTTCTTTAGCTAATGAGAATCGCTTCAAGCCAATGACGTCAGGAAAAGCCTATCACAATCGCTACCAAAAGAGCTCAACCACAGTAAATTATTGACCTACTTAGGCCTGCCAGCTGAGAAGGAATGAATGGAAAAATACCCAACTAGCGTGACGAGTACAGCTTTGCGAGCACTTGTGGTTGTGGGTGGAGTGACGTCAGCCATCTATATCTTCTATATTTAAACACGTCACGGGTTTTCCGCTTTTATTTTCTGCCCTCAGGCCTTACTATACCTATAGTTGGTTGTGGTTTAATATGCTGTGGCCACTCAGTGTTCGGATTAAAAAAGAAATTTGCAACAACATGGAGAAAATTATGGAAACTTGATCTGAAACACGAACTCGTTGTTCAGGAAGTTGGACGAAGGTGGACGAAGGTGGACGAAGGTGGACGAAGTTGGACGAAGTTGGACGAAGTTGGACGAAGGTGGGCGAAGGTGGACGAAGTTGGACGAAGGTGGGCGAAGGTGGACGAAGTTGGGCGAAGGTGGACGAAGGTGGACGAAGTTGGACGAAGGTGGGCGAAGGTGGACGAAGTTGGACTAAGGTGGACGAAGTTGGACGAAGGTGGGCGAAGGTGGACGAAGTTGGACGAAGGTGGGCGAAGGTGGACGAAGGTGGACGAAGTTGGACGAAGGTGGGCGAAGGTGGACGAAGTTGGACGAAGGTGGACGAAGTTGGACGAAGGTGGGCGAAGGTGGACGAAGGTGGACGAAGTTGGACGAAGGTGGACGAAGTTGGACGAAGGTGGGCGAAGTTGGACGAAGGTGGACGAAGTTGGACGAAGGTGGGCGAAGGTGAACGAAGGTGGGCGAAGGTGGACGAAGGTGGGCGAAGGTGGACGAAGGTGGGCGAAGGTGGACGAAGTTGGACGAAGGTGGACGAAGTTGGACGAAGTTGGACGAAGGTGGGCGAAGGTGGACGAAGTTGGACGAAGGTGGGCGAAGGTGGACGAAGTTGGACGAAGGTGGGCGAAGTTGGACGAAGGTGGACGAAGTTGGACGAAGGTGGGCGAAGGTGGACGAAGGTGGACGAAGTTGGACGAAGGTGGACGAAGTTGGACGAAGGTGGGCGAAGGTGGACGAAGTTGGACGAAGGTGGGCGAAGGTGGACGAAGTTGGACGAAGGTGGGCGAAGTTGGACGAAGGTGGGCGAAGGTGGACGAAGGTGGACGAAGTTGGACGAAGGTGGACGAAGGTGGGCGAAGGTGGACGAAGGTGGACGAAGTTGGACGAAGGTGGGCGAAAGTGGACGAAGGTGGACGAAGGTGGGCGAAGGTGGACGAAGTTGGACGAAGGTGGACGAAGTTGGACGAAGGTGGACGAAGGTGGACGAAGTTGGACGAAGGTGGGCGAAGGTGGACGAAGGTGGACGAAGTTGGACGAAGGTGGGCGAAGGTGGACGAAGTTGGACGAAGGTGGGCGAAGGTGGACGAAGGTGGACGAAGGTGGGCGAAGGTGGACGAAGTTGGACGAAGGTGGACGAAGTTGGACGAAGGTGGACGAAGTTGGACGAAGGTGGACGAAGTTGGACGAAGGTGGGCGAAAGTGGACGAAGTTGGACGAAGGTGGGCGAAGGTGGACGAAGTTGGACGAAGGTGGGCGAAGGTGGACGAAGTTGGTTAAATAAGAGAAATATTTGCGACAACATCCATACATCAAAAGCCACAAATTTGGTCCTGCTCGCCGGTTACTTGAGCCTCATTTTCTGGCTCATGGTAGGGGTAGTATAGATAAAAGCAAACATTTAGTTGCCATAATTAGGGGTTGGGAAAAATAGTAGCTCATAAAGAGATAGAAACATTTTAATTCTAACCTATGGGAGTGAAGCATGGACAGTTGACAAATAAATGAATGCACGATTAGTGGTTACTACTAGCAGAACATCCTAAAGATCTACAACAATTACTTCATGAAATAAACATAACAAGCAAAAAATATGGACTAGATATGAATATCAAAAAGACTAAAACTATGGTCATAAACAAAGAAAATACTCAAAACCTACAAGTGGATATCAAAATTAAAGGAATAGACCTGGATACAGTTCAGAACTACAACTACCTTGGACATACTATAACTACTTCCGGTTCCAAGATGTGGAACTAGTTCACGTTCTCTCGATCGCTGCAGAAAATGCACTTGGGGTCTGATTAATTTCGGCTCTCCGTTGCACTTTTCTGCGTTAAAGGCAAAATGATGTTCTACTTAACACATCTGCGCCGATGAAACGGAGTAGTAGATAGGGCAGTATTTCTTTTTGACAAATCAAGTGTTGTGAATCCGGCTAGAGTTGATCTGCGCTTTACGTCACATTGAGTGCTGTTCATGACCGTTGTTGGAATTGCTTGATGCAAGTTATTTGCATGTTACAACTCATTAATGTAGACTGCTTCATCAAGTCAGCCGCAATTTTATCTCTTTAGGGAATTTGCACCGAGTTTCGTTCGTTGTATGCTGCATTCACTAGAGTAATCAGTAATCTAAGGCGCTGCCATTGTTGTGTGTGCTACATCATCATAATGGCTCATCGTATATCCCAAGACCGTCCATACGCTAATCTTACTGTCTGTTGTTTGATGTACGACGGGGATAATCTGACGACTTACTGTGTTTTACATGTTTGGATTTGGAGACAACAACGATGTCCTAGCATCATCAAGCGCTATACATTTTAAAAAATATGACGATCTTCATTTTCAGGAGAACGTGAACGTCCGGTCAATATGGTGGATAGGAGGCAGGAACCATTGAAGGCTATGTAAGAAAGTGTTCCTTGTTGCAGTTTACTCATATTCCAAGTCCGGCTTGTTGTAGGAGCTACTGAGTTATGTGCTCTGTGCACACCGTGAGCTGTGTGTTTCATCCGTTTTGATCATGTTTCAATATTCCAATTGTTTACGATGAATGATGATATCATCTGACAGGGAACAGTTGGCTGTGTTCACTTTCTGTTCGGCTTCGCCTTATGTCTCTTGGCGTGTGCTGAGACTGCTATAATGGGGACTACAGCTACCTTTCTTTGTTTGGGAGATGAGATAGTAATTCGGATAATTCCACAGGCACGGGCAGTTGAGCAATTATGGATTTTAATTCGTTTACAGTGATACTGGGGCCTTCCATAACCAAAGAACCAAAGACCATTCTTGTACTTCAAGAGTGTAGACCATGCTAGTACTACAAGAATGTAGAATATTCTAGTACTTCAAGAGTGTAGAATATTCTAATACTTCAAGAGTGTAGACCATTCTAGTATTTCTATAGTTTGGACCATTATTGTACTTCTAGAGTGTAGAACATTCTAGTACTTCTATAATTTGGACCATTATTGTACTTCTAGAGTTTGGACCATTATTGTACTTCTAGAGATTGGACCATTCATGTACTTCAAGAGTGTAGACAGTTATTGTACTTCAAGAATGTAGACCATTCTTCTGTAGAAAGTACGAATGAAAGAATAAAAGATAGAAAGAAGGTAAGAGAACAAGAAAGAAATAATTAAATAACAAAATAAATAGAGAAAGAAAGAAAGAGAAAGAAAAAAGAAAGAATGAAAGAAAAAAGATGTGCATGGAGGGATGGCAATAGGGAGGGAGAAAGGCAGGAAGAAAAGAAGGAAGGAACTATGTAGGCACGGACGGAATAAGGATGACCAGAAGAGAGGAAAGGAAGGAATGGGGGAGGAAGGCTGGGAGAAGGAAGAGTAGGTAGAAAAGACAGAAAGATTTGAAGGAAACATGAATATAACCTTCTCTTTGCCCTGCATTCGATTTTCGAATAACAAAAATGGTTACATGTAAACTTTTCGATAAACGACTTTTCCAACAACGCATGACTTAGATTTTGTCGTTCTGGGAACATTTCCCATAGAATTAAATTCCCATAACTCGTTAACTGAAATACGATTGTTGTGAAAGCGATAACGTTCATATAGTGATCTCCCCATCTTTCGTAAAGAGATAATATTTGATCAAATATGGATAAGGTACAGTTAATATATAAATCATGTTAGGTTCAATATCTTTGGGGAAATGAGGATGCTATTGAATGTGATCAAGGTCACAGAGAGGAGGATAAGCTAATTTGTTAACGGTAAGGTGGGTTTGGTAGCAAAGTACAATAAGATGAGGTGTGGAGTGGTACCCAGGTGGGTGGTGGAGACAAGGGGAAATGATAGAGAGAGAGAGAGAGAGAGAGAGAGAGAGAGAGAGAGGTGACGCAGAGGTAGAGAGATTGAAGAGGGGTAAGTTGAAGTCACTTTAGAGTGTCTTTTTTTCTTCTTCTCCCTCTTCTTTCTATTCTTCTGCTTCCTCTTCTTTCTATTCTCTTTCTTCTTCATATTTTCCTTCTTGTTCAACATCATCTTCTTTGTTCTATTCTTCGTCTTACTTCTATTCTTCTTATACTTTTCATTCTTCTTCTCTCAATTCTTTTACGTTTTCAACACCATATTCTTCATTTTATTCGTCTTCTTCTTTCTATTCTTCTTCTATTTTTTTCTTCTTCTTTCTATTCTTCTTCTTTATATTCCTCTTCTTCCTTCTATCTTCTTCCTCTTCAACAACATCTTCTTCTTCCTCCTCTTCTTCTTCTTCTTCTTCAACAACATCTTCGTCTTTATATTCTTCTTCTTCTTCAACAATATCTTCTTTTTTCTATTCTTCGTTTTCTTCAAACCATCTTCTTCTTTCTATTCTTCTTCTCCAACACAATCTTTTTTCTTTCTATTCTTCTTTTTCTTCAACATCTTCTTCTTTCTATTATTCTTCATCTCCAACACCATCTTCTTCTTTCTATTCTTCTTCTCCAACACCATTTTTTCTTTCTGTTCTTTTTTTTCTTCAGCACCATCTTCTTCTTTGTATTCTTCCTCTTCTTCCTTGTATTCTTCTTTTTCTTCAATATCATCTTCTTCTTTCTATTCTTCTTTTTCTTCAACACCATCATCTTCTTTCCATTCTTCTTTTTCTTCAACACCATCTTCTTCTTTCTATTTTTTTTTCTTCAGCACCATCTTCTTCTTTGTATTCTTCTTTTTCTTCAACACCAGCATCTTCTTTCTATTCTTCTTTTTATTTCAGCACCATCTTCTTCTTTGTATTCTTCTTTTTCTTCAGCACCATCTTCTTCTTTGTATTCTTCTTTTTTTTCAACACCAGCATCTTCTTTCTATTCTTCTTTTTATTTCAGCACCATCTTCTTCTTTCTATCTTCTTTTTCTTCAGCACCATCTTCTTCTTTGTATTCTTCTTTTTTTCAACACCATCATCTTCTTTCTATTCTTCTTTTTCTTCAACACCATCTTCTTCTTTGTATTCTTCTTCTTCTTCCTTGTATTCTTATTTTTCTTCAATATCATCTTCTCCTTTCTATTCTTCTTTTTCTTCAACACCATCATCTTCTTTCTATTCTTCTTTTTCTTCAGCACCATCTTCTTCTTTGTATTCTTCTTTTTTTTCAACACCATCATCTTCTTTCTATTCCTCTTTTTCTTCAGCACCATCTTCTTCTTTGTATTCTTCTTTTTTTTCAACACCATCATCTTCTTTCTATTCTTCTTTTTCTTCAACACCATCCTCTTCTTTGTATTCTTCTTCTTCTTCCTTGTATTCTTATTTTTCTTCAATATCATCTTCTGCTTTCTATTCTTCTTTTTCTTCAACACCATCATCTTCTTTCTATTCTTCTTTTTCTTCAGCACCATCTTCTTCTTTGTATTCTTCTTTTTTTTCAACACCATCATCTTCTTTCTATTCCTCTTTTTCTTCAGCACCATCTTCTTCTTTGTATTTTCTTGTTCTTCAGCACCATCTTCTTCTTTGTATTCTTCTTTTTCTTCCACACCATCTTCTTCTTTGTATTCTTCTTTTTCTTCCACACCATCCTCTTCTTTGTATTCTTATTTTTCTTCAACACCATCTTCTTCTTTCTAATCCTCTTCTTCTTTCTATTCTTCTTCTTCAACACCAACTTTTTCTTTCTATTCTTCAGCTTCTTCAACACTATGTTCTTCTTTCTATTCTTCTTGACCCTTAACATCAGTAATAGTTGGACATGGAGAGTTTAGAATTTTCATCGTAGGTGATGCTATCTTTGGCTCAAAGTGACAACGGACAGACACACAGACAGACAGTTCAATTTATAGACAGATAGTCAGGCAGGCGGACGGACAGATAGATCTATGTATAAATAGAAAGATATAGAGGCAGATAAATATATGTGTAGATAGACAGATAGACAGGCAGACGAGCGGACAGAGAGGTCTATGTATAAATAGACAGATGGACAGGTAGACGGGTGGACAGACAGATCTATGTATAAAAGTAAACAGAAAAGTAATGTACCCCCGTCACGCCAAGTGGCATATAGGGAATATGGTGTTAGTGACCATAAATTTTACAGACCTTCAGCACATGATTTTGGGGTAATATGGTCAGTATTACGCCCGTGCCGCTTTACTTTCCCAGAAAAAAATCTGGTACCCATTAAAGGCTGGGTGAACCCGGAAGCCGTCGGTTGGGATCGAACTTTGCCTCTAGATTTATGTATAGATAGACAGATAGTCAGGAAGACGGATGGACAGATAGATCTTTATATAGATTGACAAATAGACAAACAGACAGACAGATGAATGGACGGACGGACGCGTGGATGTATGGATGGATCAAAACGCCATTCTAGAGGAATAAAGAGAACTCAACGGAATACACAAACCAAAAAATACAGTAAAAACTGATTCAAGAAGCAGGAATAGACCAAGGTTGTCAAACAGATATTGAGGCATCAGAGCAGATTTCAGAAACAAGCCTGCTTTTAAGGAACTAGTTAACTAGAGAACTAATGTTAGCCGTCATAAACAAACTGGTACAACAATATAGGGAACTAGAGAACTAATGTTGGCCATCAGAAAGAAGCCGACACAACAATCTAGGGAACTAGAGAACTAATGTTGGCCATCAGTAAGAAGGCGACACAACAATCTAGGGAACTAGAGAACTAATGTTGGCCATCAGAAAGAAGCTGACACAACAATCTAGGGAACTAGAGAACTAATGTTGGCCATCAGAAAGAAGCTGACACAACAATCTAGGGAACTAGAGAACTAATGTTGACCATCAGAAAGAAGCCGCCACAATAATCTAGGGAACTAGAGAACTAATGTTGGCCATCAGAAAGAAGCGGACACAACAATCTAGGGAACTAGAGAACTAATGTTGGCCATTAGAAAGAAGCCGACTCAACAATCTAGGGAACTAGAGAACTAATGTTCGCAATCAGAAAGAAGCCGACTCAACAATCTAGGGAACTAGTGAACTAATGTTGGCCATCAGAAAGAAGCCGACACAACAATCTAGGGAACTAGTGAACTAATGTTGGCCATCAGAAAGAAGCCGACACAACAATCTAGGGAACTAGTGAACTAATGTTGGCCATCAGAAAGAAGCCGACACAACAATCTAGGGAACTAGTGAACTAATGTTGGCCATCAGAAAGAAGCCGACACAACAATCTAGGGAACTAGTGAACTAATGTTGGCTATCAGAAAGAAGCCGACATAACACATTTTTAGATTAAAAGTCGCTGGACACTGCGGGACATGCTGAGGAGGGGATCTAAGCACTTAAGGACATGTTCGGAGTGCAATGATGAAGACCCGCAAATAACTCAATAACTCATTCTATTACATCTCACCTTGCTTTAATTCTGTTCAGTAATTCTTTTTTTTTTCATTTTCAGTTGCCTCATAGCTTCATTATTTGCTTTCTTCTCTATCCAACCTTAATTTTCCTCATTCTTCTGTCAATCCTCCTTTCTATACCTTCCTCTTGCAGTCCTATTCATAGGCCAACCTGCAGACCCATATTAAAACTTGAAATAGACACACAATTCTGTCTTGTTAGCTTTAGATTTGGTCATATTTGTTTAGCTGTTAAACCGCTCTTTTCGTTTTTGAAGTCGCCTTTTTGTTATTCCTATTCTTTTCATTATCACCTTATCGCATTTCTCATTATTTGATATTTGTAAACCCCAATTTTCAGTTATGTAGAATTCTTTCAGGATTGTCTCCCTTATCTCAATACTGACTTGTAAGCTAGGCTCATACAACTCTTGTTACTTTCAAAAATTGTAGTCTTTTTTTTAAACCTGCGTTTGTTCTTGCCTTTTGTTACTGGATGTTGTATTTGTCACAAGCTTTATGTTAGTAGTAATACTTCGCTTCCATGTCTCATATTAGGAATAGTTGTACTGTTGATGGTTAAACCTGCAGATCTCGTATCTTTTTGAAAGTTCACTGCTTTCAGCTTCATCAACATCACAATCACTAGGCGCGTGTTCTTTGCAGAACGTTGCATACATCACAGCCCTTCTGAAAGAGTATGTCTATAGCCAGATCTCCCACAGAACGGCGCATACATCACGGCCCTTCTGAAAGAGTATGTCTATAGCCAGAGCTCCCACAGAACGGCGCATACATCACGGCCCTTCTGAAAGAGTATGTCTATAGCCAGATCTCCCACAGAACGGCGCATACATCACGGCCCTTCTGAAAGAGTATGTCTATAGCCAGATCTCCCACAGAACGGTGCATACATCACGGCCCTTCTGAAAGAGTATGTCTATAGCCAGATCTCCCACAGAACGGCGCATACATCACGGCCCTTCTGAAAGAGTCTGTCTATAGCCAGATCTCGAACAGAACGGTGTATTCATCACAGCCCTTCTGAAAGAGTATGTCTCTAGCCAAATCTCCCACAGAACGTTGCATTCATAAAAGCGCCCGTCTGAAAGAATCTCTGTCTCTAGCCAGATACC
>JAVIAB010000025.1:46986380-47066380 GCA_032433765.1 Megaustenia siamemsis | reverse complement strand
AGGTGGAAGAAGTGTAGGCATCTAGAGGAGGTGGGAGAAGTGTAGGCAACTAGAGGAGGTGGAAGAAGTGTAAGCATCTAGAGGAGATGGAAGAAGTGTAGGCAACTAGAGGAGGTGGAAGGAGTGTAGGCATCTAGAGGAGGTGGGAGAAGTGTAGGCAACTAGAGGAGGTGGAAGAAGTGTAGGCAACTAGAGGAGGTGGGAGAAGTGTAGGCAACTAGAGGAGATGGGAGAAGTGTAGGCAACTAATGGAGGTGGGAGAAGTGTAGGCAACTAATGGAGGTGGGAGAAGCGTAGGCAACTAGAGGAGGTGGGAGAAGTGTAGCTAACTAGAGGAGGTGGAAGAAGTGTAGGCAACTAGAGGAAGTGGAAGAAGTGTAGGCAACTAGAGGATGTGGAAGAAGTGTAGGCAACTAGAGGAGGTGGAAGAAGTGTAGGCAACTAGAGGAGGCGGAAGAGGCGTAGGCAACTAGAGGAGGTGAAAGAAGTGTAGGCAACTAGAGGAGGTGGAAGATGTGTAGGCAACTAGAGGAGGTGGAAGAAATGTAGGCAACTAGAGGAGGTGGAAGAAGTGTAGGCAACTAGAGGAGGTGGAAGAAGTGTAGGCAACTAGAGGAGGTGGGAGAAGTGTAGGCATCTAGAGGAGGTGGGAGAAGTGTAGGCATCTAGAGGAGGTGGGAGAAGTGTAGACAACTAGAGGAGGTGGGAGAAGTGTAGGCAACTAGAGGAGGTGGGAGAAGCGTAGGCATCTAGAGGAGGTGGGAGAAGTGTAGGCAACTAGAGGAGGTGGGAGAAGTGTAGGCAACTAGAGGAGGTGGGAGAGGTGTAGGCATCTAGAGGAGGTGGGAGAAGTGTAGGCAACTAGAGGAGGTGGGAGAAGTGTAGGCAACTAGAGGAGGAGGAAGAAGTGTAGGCAACTAGAGGAGGTGGAAGAAATGTAGGCAACTAGAGGAGGTGGAAGAAGTGTAGGCAACTAGAGGAGGTAGGAGAAGTGTAGGCAACTAGAAGAGGTGGAAGAAGTGTAGGCAAGTAGAGGTGGTGGAAGAAGTGTAGGCATCTAGAGGAGGTGGGAGACGTGTAGGCAACTAGAGGAGGTGGAAGAAGTGTAGGCATCTAGAGGTGGTGGAAGAAGTGTAGGCAACTAGAGGAGGTGGAAGAAGTGTAGGCAACTAATGGAGGTGGGAGAAGTGTAGGCAACTAATGGAGGTGGGAGTAGCGTAGGCAACTAAAGGAGGTGGGAGAAGTGTAGCTAACTAGAGGAGGTGGCAGAAGTGTAGGCAACTAGAGGAAGTGGAAGAAGTGTAGGCAACTAGAGGAGGTGGAAGAAGTGTAGGCAACTAGAGGAGGTGGAACAAGTGTAGGCAACTAGAGGAGGTGGAAGAAGTGTAGGCAACTAGAGGAGGTGGAACAAGTGTAGGCAACTAGAGGAGGTGGAAGAAGTGTAGGCAACTAGAGGAGGTGGAACAAGTGTAGGCAACTTAAAGTGGTGGAAGAAGTGTAGGCAACTAGAGGAGGTGGAACAAGTGTAGGCAACTAGAGGAGGTGGAAGAAGTGTAGGCACCTAGAGGAGGTGGAACAAGCGTAGGCAACTAGAGGAGGTGGAAGAAGTGTAGGCAACTAGAGGAGGTGGAACAAGTGTAGGCAACTAGAGGAGGTGGAAGAAGTGTAGGCAACTAGAGGAGGTGGAAGAGGCGTAGGCAACTAGAGGAGGTGGAAGAAGTGTAGGCAACTAGAGGAGGTGGAAGAAGTGTAGGCGACTAGAGGAGGTGGAAGAAGTGTAGGCAACTAGAGGAGGTGGAAGAAGTGTAGGCAACTAGAGGAGGTGGAAGAAGTGTAGGAAACTAGAGGAGGTGGGAGAAGTGTAGGCAACTAGAGGAGGTGGAAGAAGTGTAGGCAACTAGAGGAGGTAGTGTAGGAGGTGGGAGAAGTGTAGGCAACTAGGATGTGTAGGCAACTAGAGGAGGTGGAGAAGTGTAGGCAACTAGAGGAGGTGGAAGTAGGCAACGTAGGCAACTAGAGGAGGTGGAAGAAGTGTAGGCAACTAGAGGAGGTGGAAGAAATGTAGGCAACTAGAGGAGGTGGAAGAAGTGTAGGCAACTAGAGGAGGTAGGAGAAGTGTAGGCAAGTAGAGGTGGTGGAAGAAGTGTAGGCAAGTAGAGGTGGTGGAAGAAGTGTAGGCATCTAGAGGAGGTGGGAGACGTGTAGGCAACTAGAGGAGGTGGAAGAAGTGTAGGCATCTAGAGGTGGTGGAAGAAGTGTAGGCAACTAGAGGAGGTGGAAGAAGTGTAGGCAACTAATGGAGGTGGGAGAAGTGTAGGCAACTAAAGGAGGTGGAGAAGTGTAGCTAACTAGAGGAGGTGGCAGAAGTGTAGGCAACTAGAGGAAGTGGAAGAAGTGTAGGCAACTAGAGGAGGTGGAAGAAGTGTAGGCAACTAGAGGAGGTGGAACAAGTGTAGGCAACTAGAGGAGGTGGAAGAAGTGTAGGCAACTAGAGGAGGTGGAACAAGTGTAGGCAACTAGAGGAGGTGGAAGAAGTGTAGGCAACTAGAGGAGGTGGAACAAGTGTAGGCAACTAGAGGAGGTGGAAGAAGTGTAGGCAACTAGAGGAGGTGGAACAAGTGTAGGCAACTAGAGGAGGTGGAAGAAGTGTAGGCAACTAGAGGAGGTGGAACAAGCGTAGGCAACTAGAGGAGGTGGAAGAAGTGTAGGCAACTAGAGGAGGTGGAACAAGTGTAGGCAACTAGAGGAGGTGGAAGAAGTGTAGGCAACTAGAGGAGGTGGAAGAGGCGTAGGCAACTAGAGGAGGTGGATAAGTGTAGGCAACTAGAGGAGGTGGAAGAAGTGTAGGCAACTAGAGGAGGTGGAAGAAGTGTAGGCAACTAGAGGAGGTGGAAGAAGTGTAGGCAACTAGAGGAGGTGGAAGAAGTGTAGGAAACTAGAGGAGGTGGAAGAAGTGTAGGCAACTAGAGGAGGTGGAAGAAGTGTAGGCAACTAGAGGAGGTGGAAGAGGTGTAGGCAACTAATGGAGGTGGGAGAAGTGTAGGCAACTAGAGGAGGTGGAAGAGGTGTAGGCAACTAGAGGAGGTGGAAGAAGTGTAGGCAACTAGAGGAGGTTGAAGAAGTGTAGGCAACTAGAGGAGGTGGAAGAGGCGTAGGCAACTACAGGAGGTGGAAGAAGTGTAGGCAACTAGAGGAGGTGGAAGAAGTGTAGGCAACTAGAGGAGGCGGAAGAAGCGTAGGCAACTAGAGGAGGTGAAAGAAGTGTAGGCAACTAGAGGAGGTGGAAGAAGTGTAAGCATATAGAGGAAGTGGGAGAAGTGTAGGCAACTAGAGGAGGTAGGAGAAGTGTAGGCAACTAGAGGAGGTGGGAGAAGTGTAGGCAACTAGAGGAGGTGGAAGAAGTGTAGGCAAGTAGAGGTGGTGGAAGAAGTGTAGGCATCTAGAGGAGGTGGGAGACGTGTAGGCAACTAGAGGAGGTGGAAGAAGTGTAGGCATCTAGAGGAGGTGGAAGAAGTGTAGGCAACTAGAGGAGGTGGAAAAAGTGTAGGCATCTAGAGGAGGTGGGAGAAGTGTAGGCAACTAGAGGAGGTGGAAGAAGTGTAGGCATCTAGAGGAGATGGAAGAAGTGTAGGCAACTAGAGGAGGTGGAACAAGTGTAGGCATCTAGAGGAGGTGGGAGAAGTGTAGGCAACTAGAGGAGGTGGAAGAAGTGTAGGCAACTAGAGGAGGTGGGAGAAGTGTAGGCAACTAGAGGAGATGGGAGAAGTGTAGGCAACTAATGGAGGTGGGAGAAGTGTAGGCAACTAATGGAGGTGGGAGAAGTGTAGGCAACTAGAGGAGGTGGGAGAAGTGTAGCTAACTAGAGGAGGTGGAAGAAGTGTAGGCAACTAGAGGAAGTGGAAGAAGTGTAGGCAACTAGAGGAGGTGGAAGAAGTGTAGGCAACTAGAGGAGGTGGAAGAAGTGTAGGCAACTAGAGGAGGTGGAAGAAGTGTAGGCAACTAGAGGAGGTGGAAGAAGTGTAGGCAACTAGAGGAGGTGGAAGAAGTGTAGGCAACTAGAGGAGGTGGTAGAAGTGTAGGCAACTAGAGGAGGTGGAAGAAGTGTACGCATCTAGAGGAGGTGGAAGAAGTGTAGGCAACTAGAGGAGGTGGAATAAGTGTAGGCCACTGGGGGTGGTGGTTCAGAGATGAGGAGCAGGAAAGGAAGCAACTAGAGGAGGAGGTTCAGAGAGGAGGAGGTTCAGAGAGGAGGAGGTTCAGAGAGGAGGAGGTTCAGAGAGGAGGAGAACAAGAAGGTAAAACTAGAGGAGAATGATTACAGAGGAGGTGTAAGGAAGGTAGGCAACTAGAGGAGGACGCACAGAGAGGAGGAGGAAGATTGACAAATATAGTAGAAGTTTCAGAGAGGAGGAGGAAGATAGGCAAATAGAGGAGGAGGTTCAGAGAGGAGGAGGAATGTAGGCAAATAGAGTAGGAGGTTCAGAGAGGAGGAGGAAGGTAGGCAACTAGAGGAGGAGGTTCAGAGACATGGAGGAAGGTAGGCAAATAGAGGATGAGGTTCAGAGAGGAGGAGGAATGTAGGCAAAAAAGAGGAGGAGGTTCAGAGAGGAGGAGGAAGGTAGGCAAATAGATAAGGAGGTTCAGAGAGGAGGAGAACGAGAAGGTAAAACTAGAGGAGAATGTTTACAGAGGAGGGGTAGGGAAGGTAGGCAACTAGAAGGGGGAGGTTCAGAGAGGATGAGGAAGGTACGCAAATAGAGGAGGAGGTTCAGAGAGGAGGAGGAATGTAGGCAAAAAAGAGGAGGAGGTTCAGAGAGGAGGAGGAAGGTAGGCAAATAGAGGAGGAGGTTCAGAGAGGATGAGGAAGGTACGCAAATAGAGGAGGAGGTTCAGAGAGGAGGAGGAGGGTAGGCAACTAGAGGAGGAGGAGGGTAGGCAAATAGAGGAGGAGGTTCAGAGAGGAGAAGGTTCAGAGAGGATGCGTAAGGTAGGCAAATAGAGGAGGAGGTTCAGAGAGGAGGAGGAAGGTAGGCAAATAGAGGAGGAGGTTCAGAGAGGAGGAGGTTCAGAAAGGAGGAGGAAGGTAGGCAAATGGAGGAGGAGGTTCAGAGAGGAGGAGGAAGGTAGGCAAATAGAGGAGGAGATTCGGCGAAAAGGAAAATGAACTATTGGCAACAAGAAAAGGAGGAAAAAAGAAAGGAAGAGACAGAGAAAGAAAGGAAGAGACAGAAAAAGAAAGGGATGCGGACAGTTGGAGGCGCTTTGATAGGAAGAGAAGTTTTAATACATACATGAGGCGAGAGAGAAGAGAGAGAGAGAGAGAGAGAGAGAGAGAGAGAGAGAGAGAATTAATGCAGACAGGTAGATACAAGAATGACAGGAAAAGGAATGGATCTAAAAAAAAGAGAAAGAGGGGAGATGAAATACTTGGAGGAGGAGAAGGTAAGATAGGGAGCGTAGAGGTTAAAGCTGGCAGAGAAAGAGTGAAAGAGAGGTTAAAGCTGGCAGAGAAAGAGTGAAAGAGAGGTTAAAACTGGCAGAGAAAGAGTGAAAGAGAGGTTAAAGCTGGCAGAGAAAGAGTGAAAGAGAGGTTAAAGCTGGCAGAGAAAGAGTGAAAGAGAGGTTAAAGCTGGCAGAGAAAGAGTGAAAGAGAGGTTAAAGCTGGCAGAGAAAGAGTGAAAGAGAGGTTAAAGCTGGCAGAGAAAGAGTGAAAGAGAGGTTAAAGCTGGCAGAGAAAGAGTGAAAGAGAGGTTAAAGCTGGCAGAGAAAGAGTGAAAGAGAGGTTAAAGCTGGCAGAGAAAGAGTGAAAGAGAGGTTAAATAAAGAGTGAAGATATGAAGGTTAAGAACGGAGGAGAGAAAGAGGAAGCGAGGGGTGGGTTAATACAGAGAGGATGATGTGAGCGAGGAGGATGAAAATAGGTACACAGAAGAGTGATTTTAGATAGAGAGAGAGAAAAGGAAAATTGAGTGACTGCTAGAGAATGGAGGAGAAGATGAAAAACAGCGAGGGAGCTCTAATGGAATGTGTTGATTTCAAATTTAAGTTGCAGAAATCATTGAGAAGAAGAGACAGAAAGAGAGCGAGAGAGAAAGAGAAAGAGAGAGAGGTACTAATTACGTCTGTAATGGGAAACAGATCATTCTGCTTCTACTTTTCAGCTCCCGGTGGAGCATAGGTCTTCAAAAAACACTTTCAGCTCCCGGTGGAGCATAGGTCTTCAAAAAACACTTTCAGCTCCCTGTGGAGCATAGGTCTTCAAAAACACTTTCAGCTCCCCGTGGAGCATAGGTCTACAACAAACACTTTCAGCTCCCCGTGGAGAATAGGTCTTCAACAAACACTTTCAGCTCCCTGTGGAGCATAGGTCTGCAACAAACACTTTCAGCTCCCTGTGGAGCATAGGTCTTCAAAAAACACTTTCAGCTCCCCGTGGAGCATAGGTCTACAACAAACACTTTCAGCTCCCCGTGGAGCATAGGTCTTCAACAAACACTTTCAGCTCCCTGTGGAGCATAGGTCTGCAACAAACACTTTCAGCTCCCGATGGAGCATAGGTCTGCAACAAACACTTTCAGCTCCCGATGGAGCATAGGTCTTCAACAAACACTTTCAGCTCCCGATGGAACATAAGTCTTCAACAAACACTTTCCAAGCCGTTCTTTTTTCTTGCCATTCTTTTAAGACATTCCATGTCTTCCCCATCATCTTCATCTCTGTTTCTATCTGTCTTCTCGAAGAATTCTTTGGTCTTCCTCTTTGTCCTTTCCCTGCGGATTCAAAAAAAGAGCATGTTGTGTAATACTCTCAGATGGCTTCCGCAATGTGTGTCCTATCCAGCGCCATCGTCTTCGCTGCATCTCTTTATCCACTGGTATTTGATGGTACATTTCCATAATTCTATGTTAGTGATTTTGTCCTGCCATTTCCCATCCTTTTATTCTTCCCAAGCATCCATTAATGAAAGTCTGTATCTTCATGATTGTCAATTTTGTTGTTCTCCATGTTTCACGGCCATATAATAAGACTGACTTAAACATTGGGGGATGAAATTAGACACAACGAATAATGATTTTAGATAGAGAGATGAAAGGAAAATTGAGTGACTGATGTAGAATAGAGGAGAAGATGGAAAACAGCGAGGGAGCTCTAATGGGATGTATTGATTTCAAAATTAAGTTGCAGAAATCAATGAGAAAAAGAGACAGAAAGAGAGCGAGAGAAAAAGAGAAAGAAAGAGAGGTACTAATTACGTCTGTAATGGGAAACAAATAATTAAAGCTGTTAAAATGTAAGACGATATCCGCTCTGGGTCTCCAACTTTCAAATTAGACATCTTTGAAGTTATGCCCCCTGTTTGAGCTTGTTGACGAGCATAACGAGATGTTGTTTCGTCTTTCTTTGGTGAGATCATTCAGGTCAGGTCAATTATCTACTGTTGTTCTCACAGTGGTTCTCGCAGTGGACGTTGCGGCTCCCAGAGGCGAGGTCGATACTTTAATACAGGTTCGCTCTGAGGAAATTGCTATGAACAGATTTATATGGTCAAGACAAAGAAATGGTCAAAGCAATGAAATGGTCAAGACAAAGAAATGGTCAAAGCAATGAAATGGTCACGGCAAAGAAATGGTCAAGGCAAAGAAATGGTCAAGGTAAAGAAATGGTCAAGGCAATGAAATGATTAAGACAAAGAAATGGTCAAGGCAAAGAAGTGGTCAAGGCAAAGAAATGGTCAAGGCAAAGAAATGATCAAGGCTAAGAAATGGTCATGGTAAAGAAATGGTCAAAGCAATGAAATGGTCAAAGCAAAGAAATGGTCAAGGCAAAGAAATGGTCAAAGCAAAGAAATGGTCAAGGCAAAGAAATGATCAAGGCAAAGAAATGATCAAGGCAAATAAATGGTCAAGGCAAAGAAATGGTCAAGGCAAAGAAATGGTCATGGCAAAGAAATGGTCATGGCAAAGAAATGATCAAAGCAAAGAAATGGTCAAAGCAAAGAAATGGTCAAGGCAAAGAAATGGTGATGGCAAAGAAATGGTCATGGCAAAGAAATGATCAAAGCAAAGAAATGGTCAAAGCAAAGAAATGATCAAGGCAAAGAAATGGTGAAAGCAAAGAAATGGTCAAGGCAAAGAAATGGTCAAGGCAAAGAAATGGTCAAGGCAAAGAAATGGTCATGGCAAAGAAATGATCAAAGCAATGAAATTGTCAAAGCAAGAAATGGTCAAGGCAAAGAAATGGTCAAGGCAAAGAAATGGTCAAGGCAAAGAAATGGTCATGGCAAAGAAATGGTCAAAGCAATGAAATGATTAAGGCAAAGAAATGGTCATGGCAAAGAAATGGTCAAGGCAAAGAAATGGTCATGGCAAAGAAATGGTCAAAGCAATGAAATGATTAAGGCAAAGAAATGGTCAAGGCAAAGAAATGGTCAAGGCAAAGAAATGGTCAAAGCAATGAAATGGTCAAGGCAAAGAAACGATCAAGGCAAAGAAACGATCAAGGCAAAGAAATGGTCAAGGCAAAGAAATGGTCAAAGCAATGAAATGGTCAAAGCAAAGAAATGGTCAAGGCAAAGAAATGGTCAAGACAAAGAAATGGTCAAGGCAAAGAGACGATCATGCGAAAATCTCATCCTTGGTTTGAAGTTCTGAGACTGAAAGCTTTTTGTGCTATTTGGTCTGATTTCATTTTTACCACGTGTCCAAACCATTTCATTTGTTTGTCTGTATGGTTCAAGCACAGTTGGATTATTGTGGCGATTCATGATTGTAAAAAATCACTGGTGTCTGTAGAAATGTGGTTTTACAGAAGAATATTGAGAATACCATGTAAAGCTAAGAAGAGTAATGAAAACGTTCTGAAAGAGGTCAAAGCAAAAAGAGAGCTAATTTCCAATATTAGGAAGAAACAATCATCATTTTTTGGCCATGTAATGAGAAGAGAACAACTGGAATATATTGTAACAACTGGAAAAATTGAGGGACGAAGAGGTAGAGGGAAGCAAAGAGAAAAAAAAATACCAGACAGCTTAAGAGAATGGCTTGGCAGAAGGTCAACAACAGAAATGATAAATAACTGTCGAGATAGAAAGTTGTAGAGAGACATGATCACCTACGCCAGCAGGCCCGGTATTTGATGATGATGATGATGATGATGATAGTAGAATTCCGTTCTATGACTTTGATATTGGGTTTTCGATTTATCCTTGTCTTGTTTGTTATCATTCACACACTGGTGTGTGTTTGTTATCATTCACACACTGGTGTGTGTTTGTTATCATTCACACACTGGTGTGTGTTTGTTATCATTCACACACTGGTGTGTGTTTGTTATCATTCACACACTGGTGTGTGTTTGTGGTTATAAATCAAAAAAAAAAAAAATACAACACCCGCATACAATTATTATCTATTAGTACATAAACGAGTTTCTACAGGAAATTGTTAATTCTATCGTCATTAACTATCTTATATATCCTATCAGAAAATCACAGTTTACCCGACTTATACGATCGTAATTGCAATAAGGACACCAGCTGTATACGATCATTACTGAAAGGGGACGGAAGGTGTCTAAATCTTGGGAACCACTGAAGCATTACATAGAAATATGACCACCTGCTGCTCCCTTGCAGGCAGTGCCTGGGAAAGTAAACGGAGAAGGAAGTGCGTGCTAAAATAAAACGACACTCTTTAGGACTTAATTTTTTTAGTTAAAGGCTAGAGGTGGCGTCTTCGTACAGACGTGGTCATGGCTAATTGTTGGAAGTCATGTACCAAATCAACCATAGATAATATTTAGAAGAGTAGGAGTTTCTCCATCTTAGTGTTTATCCTTTAAGTGGGTGAGCGTGGGTTTATCTTAGTGTTTAACCTTTATGTGGGTGAGCGTGGGTCTATCTTAGTGTTTAACCTTTATGTTGGTGAGCGTGGGTCCATCTTAGTGTTTAACTTTTATGTGGGTGAGCATGGGTCCATCTTAGTGTTTAACCTGTATGTGGGTGAGCGTGGGTCCATCTTAGTGTTTAACATTTATGTTGGTGAGCGTAGGTCCATCTTAGTGTTTATCGTTTAAGTGGGTGAGCATGGGTCCATCTTAGTGTTTATCCTTTAAGTGGGTGAGCGTAGGTCTATCTTAGTGTTTATCCTTTAAGTGGGTGAGCGTAGGTCTATCACAGTGTTTATCCTTTAAGTGGGTGAGCGTAGGTCTATCTTAGTGTTTATCCTTTAAGTGGGTGAGCGTAGGTCTATCTTAGTGTTTATCGTTTAAGTGGGTGAGCGTAGGTCCATCTTAGTGTTTATCGTTTAAGTGGGTGAGCGTAGGTCCATCTTAGTGTTTATCGTTTAAGTGGGTGAGCGTAGGTCCATCTTAGTGTTTATCCTTTAAGTGGGTGAGCGTGGGTCTATCTTAGTGTTTATCCTTTAAGTGGGTGAGCGTGGGTCTATCTTAGTGTTTATCCTTTAAGTGGATGAGCGTGGGTCTATCTTAGTGTTTATCCTTTAAGTGGGTGAGCGTAGGTCTATCTTAGTGTTTATCCTTTAAGTGGGTGAGCGTAGGTCCATCTTAGTGTTTATCGTTTAAGTGGGTGAGCGTAGGTCCATCTTAGTGTTTATCCTTTAAGTGGGTGAGCGTAGGTCTATCTTCGTGTTGATCCTTTAAGTGGGTGAGCGTGGGTCCATCTTAAGTGTATAACCTTTAAGTGGGTGAGCGTGGGTCCATCTTAGTGTGTATCCTTTAAGTGGGTGAGCGTGGGTCCATCTTAGTGTTTAACCTTTATGTGGGTGAGCGTAGGTCCATCTTAGTGTTTATGCTTTAAGTGGGTGAGCGTGGGTCGCTAGTTTAACGCCAAAGCCGTGATATTTGCGCCGTATTTACCTTATGTAGAAGTGAGAAAGAGAGTTCATAGGTGCTATATAGAACCAATTCTGACCTATGGAAGCCAATCGTGGACAAACAAATGAAAAGACGGTTAGAGGCCATCAGAGATGGGATTTATCAGAAGAATGTTGAAAGTTCCCTGGACAGCCAAAAAGACCAATGAGGAAATTCTCAAAGAGGCCAATTCAAAAATGAAGCTCCCAAAAAAAAAAACATAGAAAGAAATAATAAACATTTTTGGGGACTATCATGAGAAGAGGAAAGTTAGAACACTTGGTTACAACAGGCAAAATAAAAGGAAAGAGAGATCGCGGACGACAAAGAGAGAAAATACTGGATAGCTTGGTGTCATGGCATGGAAAACAGTCAACAACAGAACTGATACGATGCACTGTAAATAGAAGATTGTGAAAGGTCATGATCGGCTACGTCAACCGGTATGGCACATGATGATGACTTACTTATATATATATATATAAACACTTAAATTGAACCGACAGTCATGTCTCTCCACAACTTTCGACCTCGAAGCTATTTATCATTTCTGTTTTTGACCTTCTGCCAAGCTAATCTCTTAAGCTGTCAGGTATTCTTTCTCTTTGCTTCCCTCTATCCATTTGTCCCTCAATTTTCCCAGTTGTTACAATATATTCTAGTTGTTAACTTCTCATTATTTGGCCAAAAAATTATGATTATCCATTTAGGGGTAGAAATTTCAGAGACAAAATTGTTCATGTTTTTAAATATTAATCTACATGTTCATAATTAATTTACACTAAACATATTATGCCATAAGTTTTGGAAGCAGCTATCTCTGCAATATGTGCCATTCTGGCACGCAAGTTTTCTGTTTTTGAGATTGTGGTTATGCCCTATGTGCCGTCTTCGGCTCGAAAGGACGATAGATAGATAGATAGATAGATAGATAGATAGATAGATAGATAGATAGATAGATAGATAGATAGATAGATAGATAGATAGATAGATAGATAGATAGATAGATGGATGGATGGATGGATGGATGGATGGATGGATGGATGGATGGATGGATGGATGGATGGATGGATGGATGGATGGATGGATGGATGGATGGATGGATGGATGGACGGATGGACGGATGGACGGGTGGACGGATGGACGGATGGACGGATGGACGGATGGACGGATGGACGGATAGACAGATAGACAGATAGACAGATAGATAGATAGATAGAAACATATTATATAATAATTTTTAGATAATTAAACAAGGAATTAGATTTCACCAACACCAAGATGATTCAAGACATGTAAAAAGAATATAGTTTGATGACGGTTTACACTAATCAAATTGAGAGTGACGCACTATGCGGCTAAACGTACTTGACTAAATTCGACATAGCGCATGTTGCGTCGAGACGTACGCAAGGCGTTACCACAAAACGAGCTGATCTACCACTACAAAGTGTATCTTTCCACTCTCCAACCATATTAAAACACATCACATGACATAGTTATATCTAATTTTATATTTTCTTAAACTCGCGTCAGCTACAAATGTGAAGATCGCCCTTTTGAGTCTTTTCACGTGTAAATCTTCAAACACATTTATCTTGTTACTTTTCTCTTCACTTTCTTCTACAATATAACAGGCTGCTTATTGATCCATCTCTTTATGTTTTTCTCCCATTAATAACGTTGACATTATATTTTAATGTAATTCCTGACAGTCCGTTTCAAGTTAATCTTTGATGTTTCTCTTTTAGTTCAAGTGCTCTTCTTGTGCTCAAGCCACCTTTGCCTTTCATTGCTGATGGGGAAAATTGAATGTTTTGTTTTTATTCTCTCCCCCCCCCCCTTATTTTTCTTTGTTTTCTTTTTCTTTCTCCCTCCCCCTCCTTCTTTTTTTTCTTCTTCTTTTTTCCCCCATCTTTTTCTTTGTTTTCTTCTCCCCTTCTTCTTTTTTTTTTTCCTCTCCCCCCCCCTTTATTTTTTCTTCTTCTTCTTTCTCCCTCCCCCCTCCTTCTTTTTCAGTGTTATCTTCTGCTTTTTCCCTCCTTCTTTTCTTTGTTTTCTTCTTCTTCCCCCCCCCCTTCTTTTTTCTTTGTTTTCTTCTTCTTCCCCCCCCCTACTTTTTCTTCTTCTCCCCCCTACTTTTTCTTCTTCCCCCCCCCACTACTTTTTCTTTGTTTCTTCTTCTTCCCCCCCCCTTCTTTTTTCTTTGTTTTCTTCTTCTTCCCCCCCCCCTTCTTTTTTCTTTGTTTTCTTCTTCTTCCCCCCCCCTTCTTTTTTCTTTGTTTTCTTCTTCTTCCCCCCCCCCTTCTTTTTTCTTTGTTTTCTTCTTCTTCTCCCCCCTACTTTTTCTTCTTCCCCCCCACTACTTTTTCTTTGTTTTCTTCTTCTTCCCCCCCCCCCTTCTTTTTTCTTTGTTTTCTTCTTCTTCCCCCCCCCTACTTTTTCTTCTTCTTCCCCCCCCCCCTACTTTTTCTTCTTCTCCCCCCCCCCCCCACCCCATCCACCTGGATGCCTGGAAAAGCCCATCTTTTACTTTTTTTATTATCTTCTTCTCCCCCCCCCTCTTTTTTTCTATTTTTCCTCTTCTTCTTCTTTACCCCTTTCTTTTCCTTTGTTTTCTTCCTCTTTTTTCCCCCCTTTTTTCTATTTGTATATTCTTCCCCCCCCCCCCTTTCTTTTTTCTTTTTTTATCTACTTCTTTTTTTCTTCTTTTTTTTTCCTCCTTTCATTCTTTTCTTCCTCTTAGCTCATTCAACCTTAAAGTGGCCGTGGATACGCTGTGTCGCTAATGTGCAGCAATCCGCGATATTTGCGCCGTAGGGACCCGACGTATCCATCTTCAGGAAGGGCAGATTTCCCCATGTAAACTATTCCAGCGGACATAGCCTTTTCAGCCGGAAAGAACCAGAACGCGTTCCGGTAAACTGTAAGGATTTTTAAAGTCTGGGTATAAAAATTGTACATGTCATTGAACACACAATACGAATAGGTATGGCAAAAAGTAATTTAATACCATGAAAAATATACTAGCAACAAAACAAATATCAGCAGGGCTGAAACTAAGAATGGCAAAATGTTACATCTTCTCGTTATTCCTGTATGGTGCAGAAACATGGACATTAGACAAGAAAACAGAACAGAAAATTGAATCCTTTGAAATGTGGATTTATAGAAGATTAGGTAGAATTGGATGTAAAGAAAAGAAAACAAACGATGAAGTTTTAAAACAAGTGAAAATAAAAAGAGAACTACTAAATACAATTAAGACAAGACAAATGAAATTTTTGGGGCATGTTAAAAGACACAACAGCCTACTAAAAGTTATATTGAAAGGGAAAATACAAAGTAAAAGAGGCAGAGGCAGACCAAGACTAACATGGACGAGTAACATCAAAAGATGGACAAGTCAATCTATGACAGCCTGCACCATCAAAGCATGAAACAGAGTAGAATGGCGATCCATGGTAGCCAACCTTCGTTCGGAGACAGCACTCGATGATGACGATGTCTCAACACTACAAAGGCCTCAAGGTTACATTATCATGTTTGGTTGTTGACAAGGACATTACATATATAACTACACCATCGATCCCGAGTCTTGGTGTATTATGATTCTCTCGTTTTAGTGAATGAGAGGAAAGATTCTGGTGTCTCGCAAGGTTTGTTAAATTTTCGTTTTGTTATCTTTTGATAATTCTGCGTTATCACGTGGCAAAATAATTTTATCTTTTGTGTGTACTCTATGGCGGGAAGAATTCCTAGCGTCTTTCTCCGTTCTTCATTTCTGATCCTATCTCCTAGGCTGTTTCCTGTCATTCGTCTGACACATTTCATCTTAGTAGAAGTTATTTTTCTTATTGTTCCTGCATCTAGGGTCCAGGACTGATATTGGTAGCACAACGTTGGGATGAAGATTGTATTGTAGAGTGCCCGTTTTGCCACTAGAGTTATTTCCTTGTTGGTCAATAGTAGTGTTATCTATTCATCAATGTGGTTTTACAGAAGAATGTTGAGAATAACATGGACAGCTAAGAAGAGTAATGAAAACGTCGTGAAAGAGGTCAAAGCAAAAAGAGAGCTAATTTCCAATATTAGGAAGAAACAATCATCATTTTTTGGCCATGTAATGAGAAGAGAACAGCTGGAATATATTGATTGTAACAACAGGGAAATTGAGGGATGAAGAGATAGAGAGAAGCAAAGAGAAAAGATACGAGACAGCTTAAGAGAATGGCTTGGCAGGAGGTCAAGAACAGAAATGGTAAATATCTGTCGAGATTGAAAGTTGTGGAGAGACATGTTCACCTACGCCAGCAGGCCCAGTACTTGATGATGATATCTATGCATCTCCTAGTGTTAACTATTTCATCTATAACCTTGTCGTTTAACTGCTTGCAACCATATCCATCTATAGTATTGATAGGCCCACGGGCTGAAGGTAATCACCAGAAGTCTGAGACGTTTTCAGATTTGCAAGCAGGGATGATTGTAAGTAAAATGGCATCCGTCATATGTTGTTCTGATTGTATAGATGAAAACTTCACAAACTTTGGGTGATACCCGGATACAGTGGCGTAGCTGGAGAGTGTGTTGTGTGGGGGGTGGGGTGGAGAGAGACAAGGGGGTTCATCTGTCTTCAGCCGCAGCATCTGGGGCACCCAATTGGTGTTACGCAATTACGAATTACTGTCGGCACAAATTTTGTAGGAAATAATCGATAAATCTGGAGCAGCAAATTCAAAAGGAGTTTCTCCTTGAAGTTACATAACTACATCTGAAGCATTACATCTGAAGCATTACATCTGAAGCATTACATCTGAAGCATTACATCTGAAGCATTACATCTGAAGCATTACATCTGAAGCATTTCATCTGAAGCATTACATCTGAAGCATTACATCTGAAGCATTACATCTGAAGCATTACATCTGAAGCCATTAAAATCTGTATACCAAAAAATACAAGAGGTCGGGTTCGATCCTGATCGACGGTTTCCGGGTTCACCCAGCCTTAAATGGGTACCGGTTTTTTTTCTGGGAAAGTAAAACGGCACGTGCATAATACCGACCACATTACCCCAAATTTCATGTGCCGAAGGTGTATCAAAATTAACTAACACCATATTCCCTATACGCCACTTGGCGTGACGGGGTACTTAACTTTTTTTTTTTTTTTAGCCACAAAATGCAGGTTTTCATCTCCTAAAACTAACAAATGTCACGGAAAGCATAGCGGGCCTCCTTATAGCTCACACCATATCACGAGAGGGAACGTAAACTGACTTTGTCCCCAGACGCTGAAACCCCTAGCTACGCCTCTGCCCGGATTGCCTTCTCATCCCGCAGGCCTGAGTATAACTGTAGTTTGTTGCTCTTTTATCGTTATTCCCAAACTAGATACAACTGATCCATCTCTTTATTTAATTTACCTACCCCAGAACTATCGTGCGCTCGTCAGCTATACCTTATTCAAAATGCCATCCAGATAACACTTGAAAATGATATTCACAAAATATTTTCCCATCGCCTAATTTTCACATCTTTCAGTATTTGGCTGTGGAAAAACCCGAATCTGAATTAATGAAATACTTAAAAAGAAACTGAATACATGTAAGAGAAATTGATCTTAAGCGTTACGAGTGAGGCGCATACTAATGATGAAGAAAGAAAACATCAATTAAGACAATTTCTACGTTAGCTCCATTTTCAAACGTCGCCACGGGCTATAAATAAATCAACCAATGAAATTACACAGCACCCAGAGACATGCGCAGACCCGCAATAAGTGTCAGTTTTTTAAAGAAATATTTCGATTTCAAATAATTATACACAAGAATGCCTAAAAAAAAAAAAAAAAAAAAGCAACATGGAAATATTAACGAAATTATTTATGTTAATGGCCCTAATAATATTAACAAACATATAAAGAAAAATACCGAAATAAAAATAATCTATATTTTGGAGTTTTTAATTCTCTCTGATGTAAGTTATGTACGTCAATATATGGTGTAATTATAAATATATGACGCCAAAATGTACAGTCTTCAATATCAGTAACAAAATGTTTATAAATGTTTTTTTTCTGAAAAACCATTCACTGATGAATATAGACATATAGATTAACTTTAAGTCAATAAATTGAGCTGGGGTTTTCAGAAGAAAAAGTTATTCCGGCATTTAAACTATTCAGCACGCCATTTGGCTATTCAGTTGCAATCACTGAAAATAAATATGAGAGATTTGTGAGTTCTGAGTCTATGACGCATTTTTAAAAATATTGTTTTTCCCCACCTTCTTCTGATGTCTAGATCTTGACTGTGTTAAAATAACAAAAAAGTAAAGTGCCCCCGTCACGCCAAGTCACGTATAGGGAATATAGTGTTAGTGACCATACATTTTACAGACCTTCAGCACATTATTTTTGGGGTAATGGGGTCGGAATTACGCCCATGCCGCTTTGCTTTCCCAGAAAAAAATCCGGTACCCATTAAAGGCTGGGTGAACCGGTAGCCGTCGGTTGGAATCGAACCCTACCTCTTGTCCTTTGTAGTCCAGTTCACTAACCACTGAGCTATCACGGCTCCCATCTTGACTGTGTAGTTAGTTATTAAAGTTGGTACTCTGAATTAATTTTCTTGTGCTGTTCTGACTTGAAGTTTGCACATTTCGGTTAGATTCAACTCAATGTTTGTTGTTGGACTATTTAGTTTTGACCTGTTCACTTTCTCATGTGCTCATGGACCGTTGGTTTCATGATAGTAACGTAGATGTCATAGCTTCGAGTTTACAGCTTTATTGATAACAACTTCATAATATCAACTTCCTTACACCAATTTCGTGACACCAACTTCATGACACTAGCTTCATGACATCAACTTCATGACACCAACTTCATGACACCAACTTCATGACACTAGCTTCATGACATCAACTTCATGACACCAACTTCATGACACCAACTTCATGACACCAACGTCATGACACTAGCTTCATGACATCAACTTCATGACTCCGACTTCATGACACCAACTTCATGATTACGACTTCATGACACGAGCTTCATGACACCAACTTCATGACACCAACTTCATAACTCCGACTTCATGACACCAACTTCATGACACTAGCTTCATGACATCAACTTCATAACTCCGACTTCATGACACCAACTTCATGACACTAGCTTCATGACACGAGCTTCATGACACTAGCTTCATGACACCAACTTAATGACACCAACTTCATGACTCCGACTTCATGACACCAGCTACATGACACTAGCTTCATGACACCAACTTCATGACACCAACTTCATAACTTCGACTTCATGACACCAGCTACATGACACTAGCTTCATGACACCAGCTACATGACACTAGCTTCATGACACCAACTTCATGACACCAACTTCATAACTCCGACTTCATGACACCAGCTACATGACACTAGCTTCATGACACCAGCTTCATGACACTAGCATCATGACACCAACTTCATAACTCCGACTTCATGACACTAGCTTCATGACACTAGCTTCATGACACTAGCTTCATGACACTAGCTTCATGACACTAGCTTCATGACACCAACTTCATGACACTTGCTTCATGACACCAACTTCATAACTCCGACTTCATGACACCAGCTACATGACACTAGCTTCATGACACTAGCTTCATGACACTAGCTTCATGACACCAACTTCATGACACTAGCTTCATGACACCAACTTCATAACTCCGACTTCATGACACCAGCTACATGACACTAGCTTCATGACACTAGCTTCATGACACCAACTTCATGACACCAACTTCATGACACCAACTTCATGACACCAACTTCATGACACCAACATCATGACACTAACTTCATGACACCAACTTCATGACACCAACTTCATGACACCAACTTCATGACACTAGCTTCATGACACCAACTTCATAACTCCGACTTCATGACACCAGCTTCATGACACCAACTTCATGACAGCAACTTCATGACACCAACTTCATAACTCCGACTTCATGACACTAGCTTCATGACACCAACTTCATGACACCAACTTCATGACACTAGCTTCATGACACCAACTTCATAACTCCGACTTCATGACACCAGCTACATGACACTAGCTTCATGACACTAGCTTCATGACACCAACTTCATGACACCAACATCATGACACTAACTTCATGACACCAACTTCATGACACCAACTTCATGACACCAACTTCATGACACTAGCTTCATGACACCAACTTCATGACACCAACTTCATGACACTAGCTTCATGACACCAACTTCATGACACCAACTTCATGACACCAACTTCATGACACTAGCTTCATGACACCAACTTCATGACACTAACTTCATGACACCAACTTCATGACACCAACTTCATGACACCAACTTCATGACACTAACTTCATGACACCAACTTCATGACACTAGCTTCATGACACCAACTTCATGACACTAGCTTCATGACACTAGCTTCATGACACCAACTTCATGACACCAACTTCATGACACTAGCTTCATGACACCAACTTCATGACACTAGCTTCATGACACCAACTTCATGACACCAACTTCATGACACCAACTTCATGACACCAACTTCATGACACCAACTTCATGACACTAGCTTCATGACACCAACTTCATGACACTAGCTTCATGACACCAACTTCATGACACCAACTCATCTAGACTAGAATGAATGAAGACGAAAGAAGCAGAAAAAGGTAGAAAGGGGGGGGGGGAATATGGAGAAGAAAGAGCAGGAAGAAGAAGGAAGATGAAGAAATATGAAGGAATTAAAAAATAAAGGAAGAAAGATCAAAATAAATGTAATGAAAAAAGAAAGGGTTAGAGAAAACAATGATATATAAGAACAATTTTCCGGTGTCATGGCGGCTTCGTGTAGTCGATTTTTATAATTCGGCTCTTGCTGATATATTTAAATGATTTACGCGACAGTCTAGTTGTGAAATTATGTGTTGCTATTCTCCCGTTTGGTGTATGTTTTACTTCTAACGTGGGGATGGACTGTGATTGCCGATATTTAAGTGGAATATGATTTATTCTTCTTTGTGTTGTGTGTTCGCGGTTCGATAGGCAAGCACATGGTTTGACAAAAATGTCAACGGAAAAACGGGTATGTTCAACCCTTATGTGAAAAGTCTGGGACGGTGGATGGAGGCGGAGGAATCAAGAATGATCAACGGCCCAGAAAGCGAAAACAGCAAAGTGTGTGGTACACAAGAGGCATGTTCAGAACACGAAAGACGAACATGGCTGACCACCGTGAAAGAGATTGGAGCCTCATCACGTACCAGTCCAGAGGAAGCCATGGAGAGTCGGAGAAATTCGAACTTATGTCAGAGGAAAGATCTTAAAATAAGTACTTGGAATGTTAGGACTCTATATCAACAAGGGAAATTGGAAAATCTAATTCAAGAAGCAGAACGAATAAATATAGATATTTTAGGCATATCAGAGACTAGATGGAAGGAATGTGGGTACATTGAAGACGAAAAATATACATTTATATACTCAGGAAACACAACAGAACATCAAAGGGGGTAGGAATACTGATAAAAAGAGAGCTACAAAAATATATAAGTACCCACTGGACATACAGTGATAGGAGTATACTACTCAAGTTGAAAGCAAAACCATTGGACATAGCAATAATACAGACATATGCACCTACTCAAGACTACACAGATGAACAAATAGAGGCATACTATGAAGACCTAAATAAAGTTATGAAGCAAGTGAAATCTTCAGACATCTTGATTGTAATGGGTGACATGAATGCTAAAGTAGGAAAAGGTAGATATAAGACAATTATAGGAAATCATGGTTTAGGAAAAAGAAATGACAGAGGAGAAAGATTAATACAATTCTGTGAAGAAAACAGGCTGATAATATGTAACACCTACTTTGAGCAAGAGAAAAGGAAACTATACACATGGAAAAGCCCTGGAGATAGGAAGAGGAATCAAATAGATTACATAATGATAAAAGAAAGGTTCCGTAACAGCGTAAAGAAAGCCAAAACCTACCCAGGAGCAGATATTAATTCTGATCACAATCCTGTAATGATTAAAATGAAAATCAAACTAAAGAGAAACAAGCAAAAATCTGATTCATCAACAAACCCACTCGACATAACAGCTTTAAATCAAAAAGATATTAAAGATACCTATACAATACAAGTAAAGAACACATACCAGAAGCTGCTAGAGGAAGGAATTGAACAATACAGAAGAGAAAATCCTGATGAAAAAGTAACAACCAAATGGCAATGCATAAAGAAAAGCATACAAAAAGCCTGCGACACCTTACCCAAAAGAGAAAAGAACAAAAAACAAAAATGGATAACTAACACCATCTTAGAAAAAATGGAAGAAAGGAGACAAGCGAAGAACACTGCCCAATACAATAAAATAGATAATGAGATACGCAAAATGTGCAAAAAGCAAAAGAAGACTGGCTGAGCCAAAAATGTAGAGAAATAGAAACTATGGAAAGCAAACAAGACCTAAGAGGAATGCACACAGAAATAAAGAGAATGACTAATAACAATAAAAAAGCCACAGAAGGTGGATGCATTGCAGACAAAAAAGGAAAAATGCTAACAGACAATAAGGATATCATAGATAGATGGCAGGAATATATAACAGAACTATTTCATGATCAAAGGGACAAGAAACCAGTTATAAAATGTACATCAGGCTATAAAATCTTAAAATCTGAGGTGGAAAAAGCTATAAAAACAATGAAAAGGGGAAAAGCAGCAGGACCTGAAAGCATACAGATAGAGATGATACAGGCACTTAAAGATTTTGGCATTGAAGTGATTACAGACATATGCAACGACATATACCACACAGGATACATACCAAATGAACTAAAAACATCAACTTTCATTGCATTGCCTAAAAAGAATGGTGCAGTTGAATGCAGTGACTTTAGAACAATAAGCCTAATGAGCCATGTTACAAAAATCTTGCTAAAAGTTATACAAGGAAGGATTCAGAATAAAATCAATACTGAATTAGATGAGCAGCAATTTGGATTTAGGAAAAATAGCGGGACAAAAGAAGCCATATTCAGCATGAGAACATTAATCGAAAAATACACAGAAGTAAACAAACCAATATATGCCTGCTTCATAGACTACACCAAAGCTTTAGAGTACACCACAAACAACTTATAGAATGCCTAAAAGAGATACATCTAGATGACATGGATATACGACTAATATGCAATCTATATTGGGAGCAAACAGCAATAATAAAATATAACAAAGAGTTCTCTACACCCATTGATATAAAAAGAGGAGTAAGACAAGGATGCATCCTATCACCAAGCTTGTTCAATCTATACACTGAGCAAATCTTTAAAAACATCATAGAGATGCAAGGCCTACAAATTAATGGAAAGATAATCAATAACCTAAGATATGCTGACGATACTGTACTACTAGCAGAAAATCCTAAAGACCTACAACAATTACTTAATGAAATAAACACGACAAGCAAAAAATATGGACTAGATATGAATATCAAAAAGACTAAAACTATGATCATAAACAAAGAAAATACCCAAAACCCACAAGTGGATATCAAAATTGAAGGAATAGACCTTGAGACAGTTCAGAACTATAACTACCTTGGACATACTATAACCAGTGATGGAAAATGTACAACTGAAATAAACAAAAGAATAGGAATGGCAAAAAGTAATTTTAATGTCATGAAGGACATACTAACATCAAAACAAATAACACCAGAGCTAAAACTAAGAATAGCAAAATGTTACATCTTCTCAATATTCCTATATGGTGCTGAAACATGGACATTAGACAAGAAAACAGAACAGAGAATTGAAGCCTTTGAAATGTGGATATATAGAAGAATAGGTAGAATTGGATGGAAGGAAAAGAAAACAAATGACAAAGTCTTAAAACAACTAAAAATGAAAAGAGAACTTCTGAACACAATTAGAACAAGACAAATGCGATTCTTAGGCCATGTTAAAAGACACAACAGCCTACTGAAAGTGATCCTGGAGGGGAAAATACAAGGTAAAAGAGGCAGAGGCAGACCAAGATTAACATGGACGAGTAACATCAAAAGATGGACAAATCAACCGATGACAACCTGCACCATCAAAGCAAGAGATAGAGCAAAATGGCACTCCATGGTAGCCAACCTTCGTTGCGGAGACGGCACTCAATGATGATGATGATAAGAATAAATAAATATATTGCTGAGAGTGCATAAAGAGCACAAATTGATAACCGGTGCTCAAGGTAATCCAGGATTAACTCTTGCAAGCCGAAACACGCAGCGAGACAAAAGTTGTTGTTGGGAATTGATAAGTCTAAAACGATTCGTGTCTCCAGGAAGAGACAATGCGCTTTGTTTCCGACGTGCGTGGTTGTCTATCATTGAATGGGGTAGATCCCAGCGTGTAGGGTTGTTTCCTTTTAAGAACATTTGAGAGTAGTGGGGTTAAGTGTGTGGCAGAGTAGGGGGTAGACATTGAGGCTAAGTTTGCAGGAGAAGGAGTGGGGGGGTTGTCAGTGAGCTTAAACATGAGGGGGTTGTCAGTGAGGTTACGTGTGTGGCAGAGGAGGAGGTAGACATTGAGGCTAGGTTTGCAGGAGAAGGAGTGGGGGTTGTCAGTGAGGTTAAGTTTATGGAATATCAGGGGGTTGTCAGTGACGTTAAGTTTATGGAACATGAGGGTGGTTGTCAGTGAGGTTCAGTTTATGGAACATGAGGGTGGTTGTCAGTGAGGTTAAGTTTATAGAACATGAGGGGGGTGGTCAGTGACGTTAAGTTTATGGAATATGAGGGGGGTTGTCAGTGAGGTTAAGTTTATAGAACATGAGGGGGGTGGTCAGTGACGTTAAGTTTATAGAACATGAGGGGGGTTGTCAGTGAGGTTAAGTTTATGGAACATGAGGGGGGTGGTCAGTGACGTTAAGTTTATAGAACATGAGGGGGGTTGTCAGTGAGGTTAAGTTTATGGAACATGAGGGAGGTTGTCAGTGAGGTTAAGTTTATGGAACATGAGGGAGGTTGTCAGTGAGGTTAAGTTTATGGAACATGAGGGAGGTTGTCAGTGAGGTTAAGTTTATAGAACATGAGGGAGGTTGTCAGTGAGGTTAAGTTTATGGAACATGAGGGAGGTTATCAGTGACGTTAAGTTTATGGAACATGAGGGAGGTTGTCAGTGAGGTTAAGTTTATAGAACATGAGGGGGGTTGTCAGTGAGGTTGTTTATAGAACATGAGGGGGGTTGTAAGTGAGGTAGTTTATAGAACATGAGGGGGGTTGTCAGTGACGTTAAGTTTATGGAATATGAGGGGGGTTGTCAGTGAGGTTAAGTTTATGGAACATGAGGGGGTTGTCAGTGAGGTTGTTTATAGAACATGAAGGGGGTTGTAAGTGAAGTTGTTTATAGAACATGAGGGGTTGTCAGTGATGTTAAGTTTATAGAACATGAGGGGTGTTGTAAATGAGGTTGTTTATAGAACATGAGGGGGGTTGTAAGTGAGGTTGTTTATAGAACATGAGGGGGTTGTCAGTGACGTTAAGTTTATGGAACATGAGGGGGGTTGTCAGTGAGGTTAAGTTTATGGAACATGAGGGGGTTGTCAGTGACGTTAAGTTTATAGAACATGAGGGGGTTGTCAGTGAGGTTAAGTTTATGGAACATGAGGGGGGTTGTAAGTGAGGTTAAGTTTATAGAACATGAGGGGGTTGTCAGTTAGGTTAAGTTTATAGAACATGAGGGGTGTTGTAAATGAGGTTGTTTATAGAACATGAGGGGGGTTGTAAGTGAGGTTGTTTATAGAACATGAGGGGCTTGTCAGTGACGTTAAGTTTATGGAACATGAGGGGGGTTGTAAGTGAGGTTAAGTTTATAGAACATGAGGGGGTTGTCAGTTAGGTTAAGTTTATAGAACATGAGGGGTGTTGTAAATGAGGTTGTTTATAGAACATGAGGGGGGTTGTCAGTGACGTTAAGTTTATGGAACATGAGGGGGGTTGTCAGTGACGTTAAGTTTATAGAACATGAGGGGGGTTGTAAGTGAGGTTAAGTTTATGGAACATGAAGGGGGTTGTAAGTGAGGTTGTTTATAGAACATGAGGGGGGTTGTAAGTGAGGTTGTTTATAGAACATGAGGGGGGTTGTCAGTGACGTTAAGTTTATAGAACATGAGGGGGGTTGAAAGTGAGGTTGTTTATAGAACATGAGGGGGGTTGTCAGTGACGTTAAGTTTATGGAACATGAGCGGGGTGGTCAGTGACGTTAAGTTTATAGAACATGAAGGGGGTTGTCAGTGAGGTTAAGTTTATGGAACATGAGGGGGGTTGTCAGTGAGGTTGTTTATAGAACATGAGGGGGGGGTTGTCAGTGAGGTTAAGTTTATGGAACATGAGGGAGGTTGTCAGTGAGGTTAAGTTTGTAGAACATGAGGGAGGTTGTAAGTGAGGTTGTTTATAGAACATGAGGTTGGTTGTCAGTGACGTTAAGTTTATGGAACATGAGGGGGGTTGTCAGTGAGGTTAAGTTTATGGAACATGAGGGGGGTTGTCAGTGACGTTAAGTTTATAGAACATGAGGGGGGTTGTCAGTGAGGTTAAGTTTATGGAACATGGGGGGGTTGTCAGTGAGGTTGTTTATAGAACATGAGGGGGGGGGGGTTGTCAGTGAGGTTAAGTTTATGGAACATGAGGGAGGTTGTCAGTGAGGTTAAGTTTGTAGAACATGAGGGAGGTTGTAAGTGAGGTTGTTTATAGAACATGAGGGGGGTTGTCAGTGAGGTTGTTTATAGAACATGAGGGGGGTTGTAAGTGAGGTTGTTTATAGAACATGAGGGGGGTTGTAAGTGAGGTTGTTTATAGACCATGAGGGGGGTTGTCAGTGAGGTTGTTTATAGAACATGAGGGGGGTTGTCAGTGAGGTTAAGTTTATGGAACATGAGAGGGAGGTTAGTAAAGTTAAGTTTATAGAACATGAGAGGGAGGTTAGTAGAGTTAAGTTTATAGAACATGAGAGGGAGGTTAGTAGAGTTAAGTTTATAGAATATGAGAGTGAGGTTAGTAGAGTTAAGTTTATAGAACATGAGAGGGAGGTTTGTAGAGTTAAGTTTATAGAACATGAGAGGGAGGTTAGTAGAGTTAAGTTTATAGAACATGAGGGGGTGGTCAGTGGAGTTAAGTTTAGAGATTAGAGAGAAGTTATAAAGAAGTTAATTATGCTGGGAGTCACTGTAAATACAAAACATGTAGGTAGCCACAGTAAATATAAGGAGACAAAATATGTTGAGAACCACTGTATATAAAGAAGATGAAATATTTTGGGAGCCATTGTAAATAATTGAAGATAGAATATGTTGGGAGCCATTGTATGTATGTGAAGATAGAATATGTTGGGAGCCATTGTAAATATTTGAAGAAGAATATGTCGGGAGCCATTGTAAATATAAAACAAAAAAGGAAATACAAGGAGATAAAATATGTTGGAAGCCATTGTAAATATAAGGAGATAACATATGTTGGGTGCCACTGTAAATATAATAAGATAAAAGATATTGGGAGCCACTGTAAATATAATAAGATAAAATATATTGGAAGCCACTGTAAATATAATAAGATAAAAGATATAGGGAGCCACTGTAAATATAATAAGATAAAAGATATTGGGAGCCACTGTAAATATAAAAAGACACGATATGTTGGGAGCCACTGTAAATATAATAAGATAAAAGATATAGGAAGCCACTGTAAATATAATAAGATGAAATATATTGGGAGCCACTGTAAATATAATAAGATAAAATATATTGGGAGCCACTGTAAATATAAAAAGACACGATATGTTGGGAGCCATTGTAAATATCAGGAGATAACATATATTGGGAGCCACTGTAAATATAATAAGATAAAATATATTGGGAGCCACTGTAAATATAATAAGATACAATATATTAGGATCCACTGTAAATATAAAAAGACACAATATGTTGGGAGCCATTGTAAATATCAGGAGATAACACATATTGGGAGCCACTGTAAATATAAGATAAAAGATATAGGAAGCCACTGTAAATATAATAAGATAAAATATATTGGGAGCTACTGTAAATATAATAAGATAAAATATATTTGGAGCCACTGTAAATATAAAAAGACACAATATGTTGGGAGCCATTGTGAACACATGATGTGAAATAAACAGCTGTAAAAGCCCCAACCTATGATATGTCTCTCTTCTGCAAATATTTAGCTTGAACTGCATAAATCAATTGCAAGAAAACATAAAATAGAAACAGGGAGACGTCAAAAGTCCAACGATTTCGAATTCATGAGAGATCTCCAGGGATGTTGAAGAGATCAAAGAGTTGTGTGTGTTGAATGTATTCTAAATGGCTGATCAAACCTGGCGAGAAATAAATAAATGAGCAATAAATATCTAATGGGGAGGATAAAGGAGGGGTAAAAGAGAGGAGACAGGACTTAGAAAAGTGGGGAATATAAGAAAGAGGGTTTTCAAATGTGTGACAGTAGGGTAGGGTAATTATCATTCTAGTTGGATTTTTTAAAATTATTTTTAAATTTTAAATGGATTTTAATTCGTTTGCAGTGATACCGAGGCCTTACATAACCATAACCATTTTTATCCTTAACAATTTTCTGTTTTCAGGATTGTTTTCTTGTCAGGATTTTCTTGCCTCGGGGATTACATATTTGTTCTGATATTATCTTCTTTTAAACTTTCTTTGTACGCTTTATATTACTTTATCTCTACTGTTAATCTGGCACCAAAAATAATGTTGCACCTTAATTATTGTGCCCCTATTAATAATTTCCCATCAACATTAATGATGCAACTTAAATTAATGTTTTTTTTAAAAATGAACTTTACACCATCATTATTGGAGTCTCAATATTTTACAATAAAACCACATTAATGTGTGCACCTCTTTTTTTTTATCAAAATGTCCACAATTCGCTTCAATATGCCAGGATTGGATCCCCATAACACTGAAGAACTATTTTTATTTTATTTCCATTTTGAAAGATCAGTTGACAAATCAAGGTGTCTCACTTGCTACAGAACCGGACATTTGCTCAACAATTATTTTCCTGTTTGGACCAAAAATGATGATCACTTCCGGCATATGTTATGATGACGTCACACTTCTTACAAAATGAAGTAAGTCCTTTTTATAACTTCGATGTAATATTCTGGTTAGTGGTATAACAATTACAGAAATGTAAGGTAAAGGTAAAGGTAAAGTACGAGACTTGAACCGGCGTCTTAGCACGCAAGTTTCCACCCATATGTGCTCGACTGCCTATCCAGAGATATCCGGAGATTTCTGGATAGTGTCGCTTCAAGCATCGAAACTCAGATGCGAGGCGGCATTCCTCACCTTCCCATGGTAATACCCTGGTACCCATTTCTGCCAACGGCTGGGTCGACCGTGGGGGTATTTTTTTTTTCCAACCACGAGTACGACTCACACAGCGGGAATCGAACACGGGGTGTCCGAACGTCCCTACCGAGCGGGACGCCCTATGTCTGCCCATATCAAATAACCATAAAATGGCATGGAGCAGCTTAAATATATTTATTGTAAATCTGAATGGGATCTCGTCCTCGTGTCTTGTTTGTTGCTGTGACGTCTTCAGCGTGATTCTGTGGACGTGATCTTTTCTTCAATTTTTGTCTTGTGACTGACTGATCTGGACATGTCAATGCTTGACTGATCTGGAATTGGCAATACTTGACTGACTGATCTAGACTTGGCAATACTTGACTGACTGATCTGGACATATCAATACTTGGCTGACTGATCTGGACATATCAATACTTGACTGACTGATCTGGACATATCAATACTTGGCTGACTGATCTGGACATATCAATACTTGACTGACTGATCTGGACATATCAATACTTGACTGACTGATCTGGACATGACAATACTTGACTGACTGATCTGGACATGACAATACTTGACTGACTGATCTGGACATTACAATACTTGGCTGACTGATCTGGACATAACAATATTTGACTGACCAATTTGATCATGACAATACTTGACTGACTGATCTGGACATATCAATACTTGACTGACTGATCTGGACATATCAATACTTGACTGACTGATCTGGACATTACAATACTTGGCTGACTGATCTGGACATGACAATACTTGGCTGACTGATCTGGACATATCAATACTTGACTGACTGATCTGGTCATATCAATACTTGACTGACTGATCTGGACATAACAATATTTGACTGACTAATTTGATCATGACAATACTTGGCTGACTAATTTGATCATGACTATACTTGACTGACTAATCTGGACATGACAATACTTGACTGACTAATTTGATCATGACAATACTTGACTGACTAATCTGGACATGACAATACTTGACTGACTAATTTGATCATGACATTACTTGACTGATTAATCTGGACATGACAATACTTGACTAATTGATCTAGGCTAGACAATACTTGACTGACTGATTTGATCATGACAATATTTGACTGACTGATTTGATCATGACAATATTTGACTGACTGATTTGATCATGCTAATATTTGACTGACTGATTTGATCATGACAATACTTGACTGACTGATCTGGTCATGACAATACTTGACTGACTGATCTGGTCATGACAATACTTGACTGACTGATCTAGTCATGACAATACTTGACTGACTGATCTGAACATGACAATACTTGACTGACTGATCTGGTCATGACAATACTTGACTGACTGATCTGAACATGACAATACTTGACTGACTGATCTGAACATGACAATACTTGACTGACTGATCTGAACATGACAATACTTGACTGACTGATCTGAACATGACAATACTTGACTGACTGATCTAGTCATGACAATACTTGACTGACTGATCTGAACATGACAATACTTGACTGACTGATCTGAACATGACAATACTTGACTGACTGATCTGAACATGACAATACTTGACTGACTGATCTGAACATGACAATACTTGACTGACTGATCTAGTCATGACAATACTTGACTGACTGATCTGAACATGACAATACTTGACTGACTGATCTGAACATGACAATACTTGACTGACTGATCTGAACATGACAATACTTGACTGACTGATCTAGTCATGACAATACTTGACTGACTGATCTAGTCATGACAATACTTGACTGACTGATCTGAACATGACAATACTTGACTGACTGATCTGAACATGACAATACTTGACTGACTGATCTAGTCATGACAATACTTGACTGACTGATCTAGTCATGACAATACTTGACTGACTGATCTGAACATGACAATACTTGACTGACTGATCTGAACATGACAATACTTGACTGACTGATCTAGTCATGACAATACTTGACTGACTGATCTGGACATATCAATACTTACCTGACTAATCAGACATGACAATACTTGACTGACTGATCTGGACATAGCAATACTTGCCTGACTAATCAGACATGACAATACTTGCCTGACTAATCAGACATGACAATACTTGCCTGACTAATCAGACATGACAATACTTGACTGACTGATCTGGACATAGCAATACTTGCCTGACTAATCAGACATGACAATACTTGCCTGACTAATCAGACATGACAATACTTGCCTGACTAATCAGACATGACAATACTTGCCTGACTAATCAGACATGACAATACTTGACTGACTGATCTGGACATAGCAATACTTGCCTGACTAATCAGACATGACAATACTTGCCTGACTAATCACACATGACAATACTTGCCTGACTAATCAGACATGACAATACTTGACTGACTAATCAGACATGACAATACTTGACTGACTTATCTGGACATAGCAATACTTGCCTGACTAATCAGACATGACGATGCTCATTCATGATATCAACAAGCCAACAAACCAGTGAACAAAATGAGCAAGACAAACAAAGAATATCCTGGGGAAAAAAATACTAAAAAGACTAAAGCAATGTTTATTATTAGAGAAAAGACACAAATTATAGCAGGAGCTATTGAGGTAGATGTAAAGAACGTATAAATAGTTCAAGAATATAGCTATCTTGGGCATATTATAAAAAATGACTGAAAATGTAAGACAGAAATAAATATAAAAATAGGAAGGACAAACAATGTATTTCAATAAGATGAAAGATATACTGACATCAAAGCAAATAACATCTTAACTAAAACTACGGAAAGCAAAAAGATATATTTACTCTTTCTTTATGTTCCGAGCAGAAACAGGGGCATTGAAATAAGAAGAAAACAGAGCAGAAAATTGAAGCCTTTGAAATGTGAATCTACGGGAAAATGGGGAGAATTGGATGGAGGGAAAAGAAGACAAACAAGGAAATTCTGAATTAGCTGAAAATGGAAAAAGAGCTACTTAGGACAATTTGAAAAAAGACAACTGAAATTTTGTGGATATATGAAGAGGCATAACACACTACTAAAAGTCATCTTGGAATGGAATGTACAAGGTGGTAGATGCAGATAAAGACTAAAGTGAACTGGTAACTGAAATGAACTGGTAACTGAAGTGAACTGGCAACTGAAGTGAACTGGTAACTGAAGTGAACTGGTAACTGAAGTGAACTGGTAACATCAAAAGTAGACATGTGGACCTATAACAACGTGCACGATCAAGACACGAGGTAGCGCCAACCTTCGAAGTGGAGACGGCACACGCTGAATGAATACCAACCAGCTTTCTCCATGCGAATTAATATTACCTACAAAACTGCTATCATGGACAGTCGACAAATAAACGAAAAGATGATTAGAGGCCACAGAGATGGGATTTCTCAGAAGAATGTTGAAAGTTCCCTGGACAGCTAAAAAGACCAATGAGGAAATTCTCAAAGAGGCCAACACAAAAAGGGAACTCCTAAAAACACCAGAAAGAAACAATCAACATTTTTTGGGCACATCATCCGAAGAGGAAAGTTGAAATACTTGGTTACAACTGGCAAACAAAAAAAAAACTGATACGATGCACTGTAGATAGAAGATTGTGGAAGGACATGATCGCCAACGCCAACCGGTATGGCACATGATGATGATGATGATGGCAAAACTGCAATTAAGCTTCCTTCTAACGAAATATCAGATTTCTAACGTGTTAACATTGTTCGAGACGGGCCACTAATGTGTACATTCTGAAGTTGTCCCGAGTAATTATCTGTAAGCTGAATTGTTACATTCTACTTGAATCTTGATGTAGTCAGAATACAAGGTCGTAACACTATCCCGCCTGTTTGTTGTTTGTTTGTTTGTTTGTTTGTTTGTTGTTAGAATCATCATTACTGCACACCTGAAGAACCAATAGGTGCTCCGATATCCCCCTCGAGAAAATCCCTGGAGAATTCTGTCCCACGTGCACGAACTCCGTAACGCGGCCTGGGAATCCACGGTGTGGGTAGATTTGTTGCTGACAATCTTGCCTTGCCCAACGGATCGTTAACGTGCGCGAATGCACACGGGATCTCCTGTTTATTGTCGTTATCCAATAGGGCTAGACACCGAATCTCTCTTTCCAAGATATCAGGAGAGGGTGTTGTCATTCAGTAAACACGAATTCATTTGTCTAATTTCAAAAAAAAACCGACACCGCTTCTAGTGAGTTTTGAACCAGGGTCTTTCTTGTCCTGAAGGTGGCGTCCTACCTCTGGACCACACAAAGGTGGCGTCCTACCTCTGGACCACCCAAAGGTGGCGTCCTACCTCTGGACCACCCAAAGGTGGCGTCCTACCTCTGGACCCCCAAAGGTGGCGTCCTACCTCTGGACCACCCAAAGGTGGCGTCCTACCTCTGGACCACCCAAAGGTGGCGTCCTACCTCTGGACCACCCAAAGGTGGCGTCCTACCTCTGGACCACCCAAAGGTGGCGTCCTACCTCTGGACCACCCAAAGGTGGCGTCCTACCTCTGGACCACCCAAAGGTGGCGTCCTACCTCTGGACCCCCAAAGGTGGCGTCCTACCTCTGGACCACCCAAAGGTGGCGTCCTACCTCTGGACCACCCAAAGGTGGCGTCCTACCTCTGGACCACCCAAAGGTGGCGTCCTACCTCTGGACCACACAAAGGTGGCGTCCTACCTCTGGACCACCCAAAGGTGGCGTCCTACCTCTGGACCACCCAAAGGTGGCGTCCTACCTCTGGACCACTCAAAGGTGGCGTCCTACCTCTGGACCACCCAAAGGTGGCGTCCTACCTCTGGACCACCCAGCCCCCCCCCACCCCGCCAACTGTATATATTATCTCGTCCATTATTCTCTAACTCTCAAATGCGACAGTCTCCTTCGATGTGTGACGATCCTCTGTCTATCTGAAGCAATAGCAACTTGACTTCCGGCTGCGGTCACATGATTAACATGGCATGATTTGCATGAGATGTCCTTGAACTGTCACAGTGTGGGTAATCTTGCGGACTATATCCCTTACATCCTTCAATATACAATCGTTACCCACCACACCCCCTCTCTTTTGTAAGCGTAGTCTCTTAACTTCTGTTATATAAGCTTTCTAATGTAAACTCTGATATACATGGAGCTCGATGTGAAATATCATCATCATCATCGAGTGCGTCTCCGGTTCGAGAGATGAGTGAATGAGTCAGTGATTAAGTGCGTGAATGAGTGAGTGAGTGCGTGCGTGAATGAATGAGTGAATGAGTGAATGAGTGACTGAGTGAGTGCGTGAATAAATGAGTGAATGAGTGAGTGAGTGCGTGGATGAATGAGTGAAAAAAATGAGTGGGTGAGTGTGTGAATGAATGAGTGAATGCATGAGTGCGTGAGTGAGTGCGTGAGTTAGTGAATTAATGAATGAGTGAGTGAATTAATGAGTGCGTGAATGATTAGGTGATTGAATGAATGAATAGGTGCGTGAGTGAGTAAACGAATCCGTGAATGAATGAGTGCGTGAATGAGTGAGTGAGCGCGTGAATGAGTGAGTGAGTGAGTGAAGGAATGAATGAGTGAGTGCGTGAATGAGTGAGCGAATGGATGAGTACATGAATGTGTGAGTAAGTAAAACCTCAACAAGACTATCACATGGCCGTGGCTGAGGCTGCCAGGAGCACAGCTAAATATCTCAATATGTGATAACATACCGGGAAGTGACAAAGAATGACAATAATCACAGTTATATATATATATATATATATATATATATATATATATATATATATATATATATATATTGCCTCTACTTTTCATCATCATCATCGAGTGCCGTATCCGCATCGAAGGTTGGCTACCATGGCGCTCCATTCCGCTCCGTCTCTTGCTTTGATGGTTGTCATAGGTTGACTTGTCCATCTTTTGAAGCTACTCATGCATGTTAGGAAGGTGTTTACCTCTATAATAATATTCATTTATTATTATTTGTCTCCAGTCTAAACTACAGGAAACTACTATTCGTGATGTTTCGTCCTAAATGTTTGGCTGCAACGCAAGTATTCAGCCCTACCCTATCCGGGAGATACTTGTCTTAACAGGAAAAAATACACATACACTAAGTATTTCCGAGCTGTGATCGCAACCTTATGCTATAGTCATGAGAACACCTGCGCGAAAAGACATTGCCTACGAAGCTAATTTTTTAGTTAGCTGAGTGGCAGTGTTCCCTAGCGTTTGGATTTTCGGGCAAGACGCTGTGCCACTGAGTACAGGTTCGATCCTGATTTAGTCCATACTTTTTTCTGTTGTTGATTATTTGTCAATTTTTCCGAGTGCTGCAAACATACCTCTTCCTCTGAATTTATTCGTCCATGTTAGTCTGTCTCTGCTTCTTTTACCTTGTATTTTCCCTTCCAAGATTACTTTTAGTAGGCTGTTGTGTCTTTTAACATGGCGCAAAAATTCATTTGTCTTGTTCTAATCTAATTGTATTTAGTAGTTCTCTTTAAATTTTAGTTGTTTTAAAACTTCATCGTTTGTTTTCGTTTCTTTCCATCAAATTCTTCCCATTCTTCTATAAATCCACATTTCTAAAGCTTAAATTTTATGTTATGTTTTCTTGTGTAATGTCCATATTTCTGCGATATACATGAATATTGAGAAGATATAACATTTTGTTACTCTTAGTTTTTATCACTGCTGTTATTTGTCTTGACGTTAGCATATTTTTCACGGCATTAAAATTTGCGAAATATAATGGAACTTAAGTCGCTAATCGAGCGAAAAGAAACGAAGAAAAAAACACCACTGTACCGCACAAATCGATGGTCAAATCGTTACATTTTACAAGTTATATTTTCCATCTTCTATAATTGTCATAAAGCCAAAGTTGTTTGGCTATAAACTAATTCTAACATTCCATGTTGCCTGATGACGATCTGGCAGTTGCTGAAGTTGACATTTAAAAGAGCTTTTATTCTTATAGAAGAGAATAGATCCATTTGATGAAGTCTGTCATTAAAACTCTGCTTTGGTAGTGCATTATGATATACACGGCTGCTAGATTTAATCGAAATCTAGTATTTTAGTTGTAATGATAAGAATTGCATGTCACTCGTATTAATGATGATGTTTTGAGGAAACTTCATTCCACACATTGTTGAGGTTAATAATTTTTATGAAGTGGTTCCAATTTGTGACGCTGTACAAGAATATGAATAATCTAGAACAGATAAATATGTTCTGAATATGTGCATGTAATAATAATCTGATGATACAGCTGTTTTTTTTATTTTATTTTTTTTTATTAGAATGGGGTGAAGGGGGTTCCTCGGTAGCCTACTTAGGCAAACCACTCGACTGGGCTACTCAACGTTCAGACAACTTATGTTCGATTCGCGCTGGATGCGGTGGCCCCAGTGATTATATATTTTTATTTTTACTTTTGGCAGTTCTTGTCTTAATTATAAAAGTAAAGTAAAGTACCCCCGTCACGCCAAGTGGCGTATAGGGAAATATGGTGTTAGTGACCCTATATTTTACAGACCTTCAGCACATGATTTTTGGGGTAATGTGGTCGGTATTACGCCCGTGCTGCTTTTACTTTCCCAGAAAAAATCCGGTACCCATTTAAGGCTGGGTGAACCCGGAGCCGTCGGTTGGGATCGAACCCTACCCCTTGTCCGTAGTAGTCCAGTTCACTAACCACTGAGCTATCGCGGCTCCTACTAATTTTTAGGGAATTAGTAAACCCAGGTGTCCTCGCCAGGGTACGAACCCCGACTGTTGCCGTGGCCCACCGCCTATCGATTGCGCTAACCGGACACCCTGTCTTAATTATAATCAACACAATTCAAACAAGACAAATAAGAATTGTGGGGCCTGTTAAGAGATCAAGAAGCCTACTAAAAGTAATCTTTTGGAAAAGAAAATACAAGGCAAAAAAGGCAAAAACAAGACTAACATGGACTAGAAACATTAAAAGATGGACAAGTCAGCCTATCAGAGCCTGTACTAACGAAGGAAGAGACATAGGGAATTGGTGCTCCATGGTAACCAACCTTTCATGCGGAGACCATACTCGATGACGATGTTGATAATGATAATTATTATTTTGATGATGATGATAGTCATAATTGGGTAGACCATATCTTAGTACTTTACAACCCTATGTTCAATAACTAGCTGTCTCTCCCCTGACTGTTGACTGCCTACTTTTACTACCGTAGGTTCAATAACTAGCTGTCTCTCTCCTGACTATTGACTGTCTACTTTTACTACCGTAGGTTCTATGACTAGCTATCTCTCCCTGACTGTTGACTGCCTACTTTTACTACCGTAAGTTCAATGACTAGCTGTCTCTCTCCTGACTGTTGACTGTCTACTTTTACTACCGTAGGTTCAATGACTAGCTGTCTCTCTCCTGACTGTTGACTGTCTACTTTTACTACCGTAAGTTCAATGACTAGCTGTCTCTCTCCTGACTGTTGACTGTCTACTTTTACTCTCGTAGGTTCAATAACTAGCTGTCTCTCTCCTGACTGTTGACTGTCTACTTTTACTACAGTAGGTTCAATAACTAGCTGTCTCTCTCCTGACTGTTGACTGTCTACTTTTACTACAGTAGGTTCAATAACTAGCTGTCTCTCTCCTGACTGTTGACTGCCTACTTTTACTACTGTAGGTTCATTGACTAGCTGTCTCTCTCCTGACTGTTGATTGTCTACTTTTACTACTGTAGGTTCAATGACTAGCTGTATCTCTCCCGACTGTTGACTGCCTACTTTTACTCTCGTAGGTTCAATGACTAGCTGTCTCTCTCCTGACTGTTGACTGCCTACTTTTACTACCGTAGGTTCATTGACTAGCTGTCTCTCTCCTGACTGTTGACTGCCTACTTTTACTACTGTAGGTTCAATGACTAGCTGTCTCTCCATTGACTGTTGATTGTCTACTTTTACTACTGTAGGTTCAATGACTAGCTATCTCTCCCCTGACTATTGACTGTCTACTTTTACTACCGTAAGTTCAATGAATAGCTGTCTCTCTCCTGACTGTTGACTGTCTACTTTTACTACCGTAGGTTCTATGACTAGCTATCTCTCTCCTGACTGTTGACTGTCTACTTTTACTACCGTAGGTTCAATGACTAGCTATCTCTCTCCTGACTGTTGACTGTCTACTTTTACTACCGTAGGTTCAATGACTAGCTATCTCTCTCCTGACTGTTGACTGTCTACTTTTACTACCGTAGGTTCTATGACTAGCTATCTCTCTCCTGACTGTTGACTGTCTACTTTTACTACCGTAAGTTCAATAACTAGCTGTCTCTCCCCTGACTATTGACTGTCTACTTTTACTACCGTAGGTTCAATGACTAGCTGTCTCTCCCTGACTATTGACTGTCTACTTTTACTACCGTAGGTTCTATGACTAGCTATTTCTCCCCTGACTGTTGACTGTCTACTTTTACTACCGTAGGTTCTATGACTAGCTGTCTCTCCCCTGACTATTGACTGTCTACTTTTACTACCGTAGGTTCAATAACTAGCTGTCTCTCCCCTGACTATTGACTGTCTACTTTTACTACCGTAGGTTCTATGACTAGCTATCTCTCCCCTGACTGTTGACTGTCTACTTTTACTACCGTAGGTTCTATGACTAACTGTCTCTCTCCTGACTGTTGACTGCCTACTTTTAAATCCCTAACTCACATGTTCGATCATCCTACATGTAGTAGAATTGATCTGTGTTTCATTGTTTGTTGATGTTGTTCTCTTTTTTTTTCCGGAGAAGGCCGCCTGTTGGCCGAAAAGTCAGTATGTTGTTGTGTTGCTATTTTGTAAAGCTGTCACACTGTTCTCACATACAGACCTAATATATGTATTCCACACATATTGGGATTGACAGAGTACATCTATATGTCTACATATTGACCTTTTGAGCCGTAGCCGGCACATAGGGCATAGACCCCGATACTCTTTTTTTTTACTAAGTTTTCTTTCTAGCAGTCTCAATCCTCGCAAAGATTTTCATCAAATCTCGCCATTTGTCTCTGTTCTGTGCAAGCGTCTTGATTTCATTGAGGGGGCCGATCCCTGCTGCTCTTGCCTCTCTGATCAATGTTCTTCTCAGTGTCTCTCTGGGTCGACCTCTTTTCCTCTTACCTGTTGTTTCCCACATGAGGTATTCTTTGTTATTCGGTTATTATCTCTCCTCATCACATGTCCAACATATGACCATCGTCTTTTCTTGATTACTGAAGATATTAGTGACAGATAGATAATGAACACGGGAGCCGCGATAGCTCAGTGGTTAGTGAACTGGACTACAAAGGACAAGAGGTAGGGTTCGATCCCAACTGACGGCTACCGTTTCACCCAGCCTGTAATGGGTACCAGATTTTTTATCTGGGAAAGTAAAGAGGCACGGGCGTAATACCGACCACATTACCCCAAAAATCATGTGCCAAAGGTCTGTAAAATTTATGGTCACTAACACCATATTCCCTGTACGCCACTTGGCGTGACGGGGGTACATTAGTTTTTACTTATATCATCATCATCAAGTACCTGGCCTGCTGGCGTAGGTGATCATGTCTCTCGACAATTTTCTATTTCGACAGTTATTTATCATTTCTGTTGTTGACTTTCTGCCAAGCCATTCTCTTAAGCTGTCTGGTATTGTTTCTCTTTTTTTCCTCTATCTTTTCGTCCCTAAATTTTCCCAGTTGTTACAATATATTCCAGTTGTTATCTTTTCAGTACATGGCCAAAAAATGATGATTGTTTCTTCCTAATATTGGAAATTAGCTCTCTTTTTGCTTTGGCCTCTTTCAAAACGTTTTCATTATTCTTCTTAGCTGTCCATGGTATTCTCAACATTCTTCTGTAAAACGACATTTCTACAGACTCCAGTGATTTTCTTGCTTGTTGTCCTATTGTCCATGATTCACATCAATATGTTAAGACTGGCTCTACATAACATTTAAGAACTCTTTTTCTTGTTTATATTGTCAAAAATGGATTGCATAGTATCTTCCTCATTTTATGGAAAGCTGATTTTGCCTGAGCTCTAAATTATTAAATTAAAAATAATTTACTTACATACTGAACACCAAAAAAAAAAATAATGTACCCCTGTCACGCCAATTGGCGTATAGGGAATATGGTGTTAGTGACCATACAGTTTACAGACCTTCGAGACATTATTTTTAGGGTAATGTGATCGGTATTACGCCCGTGCCGCTTTACTTTCCCAGAAAAAAAATCTGGTACCCATTTAAGGCTGGGTGAACCCGGAAGCCATCGGTTGGGATCGAACCCTACCCCTTGTCCTTTGTAGTCCGGTTCACTAACCACTGAGCTATCGCGGCTCCTATACTGAAAACATACTAAACACATACTGAGCACATACTGAGCACATGCTGAACACATACTGAGCACATGCTGAACACATACTGAGCACATGCTGAACACATACTGAGCACATTCTATACACATACTGAACACATACTGAAAACATACTGAGCAAATTCTATACACATACTGAACACATACTGAGCACATACTGGGCAAATTCTATACACACACTGAACACATACTGAGCACATTTTATACATATACTGAACACATACTGAACACACACTGAACACATACTGAGCACATTCTATACACATACTGAACACGTACTGAACACATACTGAACACACACTGGAGACTTAAACCGATGCTCAACCAGGGTCTCAGCCATCCCAACCACCCTGCCCATATGCATGTAACACAATATTTTCCATTGGCTAACTCCGATTGCACAAAATTGATTTTATTTTCTGGTCACCAACCAGGTTATGTAGCTTCCATGCATCAGTTTATACCTCGTTGGTTTTATGTCCGAGCCACGCGCGTAAGGGGCCATTTTCTCGCGCTTCATTCCGTTAACTGATTCAAGCTTCGTCATGATTATAACGTCACTTCCTCGTTCGTCCATTAATATCTCCCAGCGCTAAAATATGGCATGCTTCCATTGTCTTCCGAGAAAGCGTGAATTAATCGAGTACGTGTGTGCATACACCCTTACCCAGCTGCCCTTTTTAAAAATGTGAATCAGTTGCTTTGTTCTTGTTTCGTTTCGCTTCATTTACATCGCAAATTTTGTTATAACTTATGGTGGTCGTTTCCGGTTATTCGCTTAACATTATTTTAGGTAGATATGACACGGATAATAATTATCGGCTTGCAGAATCGATGTGACTGTATATTAGGCAGCTCCGAAAGTAATGATTTATTCACAGCAAATGATAAAAGAAACATTTTGATGATTTCAATCGTACGCTGTTTATTCAAATTACTGCCGAGATGAAATGTGTTAGACGAATGGCAGGAAACAACCTGACAGATAAAATAAAAAAAATGTAGTGCTGAGAAAAAGGCTAGAAATGATTCCCGGCATAGAATACCTAAAGAAACAACAGATACAATTGTTTGGCCACGTGAAAAGACAGACAGACCAAGACACATCAATGAGTCTTTAATAAATGTGAACATCGGACTCAAGAGCTGACCACTAAAAATACGAATTTTTTTTATATAGTATAAACAATGGGAAATGTAACAGCAGCAGAGACCAACAAAAGAACAAAAAACTGACAAAGATATCTCCCTTCAACGCTGAAAAGTAAATGAGGAACGAAAGAAGAAGAAACAACTGGTTATGCAAGTTTTGCAAACTTTACTATACACGACCTCAGGAAGTTGAACTCATGTTATATCAGTGAGAAGAGTGTTTGGATGTTCATTTCTTCTTCTTCTAGCTTTCAACACCCTGTGGAAATAGGTCTTCTACCAACACTTTCAGCTCCCTGTGGAGCATAGGTCTTCAACAAAAACTTTCAACTCCCTGTGGAGCATATGTCTTCAACAAACACTTTCAGCTCCATGTGGAGCATAGGTCTTCAACAAAACTTTCAACTCCCTGTGGAGCATAGGTCTTCAACAAACACTTTCAGCTCCCTGTGGAGCATAGGTCTTCAACAAACACTTTCCAAGTCGTTCTGTTTTTTTTCCATTCTTTTAAGATCATTCCATGTCTTCCCCATCATCTTCATCTCTGCTTCGATCTGTCTTCTCCAAGATTATTTTGGTTTTCATCATTGTTTTTTCCTTGGGGATTTAAAAAAACGGCCTGTTGTGTAATACTCTTTATTGACTTTTGCAGTGTGTGTCCTATCCAGCGCCATCGTCTTCGCTGTATCTCTTTATCCACTGGTATTTACTGGTACATTTCCATAATTCTATGTTAGTGATTTTGTCCTGCCATTTCCATCCTTTTATTCTGCCTAAGCATCCATTAATGAAAGTCTGTATCTTCATGATTGTTAGTTTTATTGTTATGTTTCACAACCTTATGATAAGACTGACTTAAACATTGAAGTTGCACATTTTTATGTTTCTAATTCACCTAATTCCTTTAGATTTCCATGTTTTGCTTGTATATTTTTACTTCTTTACATAAAAAGCGGGCGAAAGATCAAAATTAGTTTGAAGTAAACAAAAGTGGCGAGGGAGAGTTGCTTCCCCTGTCCATACGTGTCCAACATCTGTGCTGAGAACATCATGAGAGATGTCAGAAACGATGACAGACTTATGAAGTTCGACTCTTTCACAATAAATGGCGACATAATTCCAGAACTCAGATACGCTGATGACACAGTCCTCTTCTCAAACACTGCAGAAGGATTACAAGAGATAATTGAGTGGTAAGAACACAGCGAAGAGCAAGACCTATATCTAGACATACAGAAAACTAAAATAATGCCCACTGACAAAGCAAAAAGTCAACCTAAAATCATCATCAACTGTGAAGAACCTGAAATTATAACAAACTATGAATATCTGGGATCTGTAGTAACTAACAATGGAAACTGTCAGGAAGAGATCTGTAGTAACTAACAATGGAGACTGTCAGGAAGAGATCTGTAGTAACTAACAATGGAGACTGTCAGGAAGAGATCTGTAGTAACTAACAATGGAGACTGTCAGGAAGAGATCTGTAGTAACTAACAATGGAGACTGTCAGGAAGAGATCTGTAGTAACTAACAATGGAAACTGTCAGGAAGAGATCTGTAGTAACTAACAATGGAAACTGTCATAGAGAGATCTGTAATAACTAACAATGGAAACTGTCATAGAGAGATCTGTAGTAACTAACAATGGAGACTGTCATAGAGAGATCTGTAATAACTAACAATGGAAACTGTCATAGAGAGATCTGTAGTAACTAACAATGGAAACTGTCATAGAGAGATCTGTAGTAACTAACAATGGAAACTGTCATAGAGAGATCTGTAGTAACTAACAATGGAAACTGTCATAGAGAGATCTGTAGTAACTAACAATGGAAACTGTCATAGAGAGATCTGTAGTAACTAACAATGGAAACTGTCATAGAGAGATCTGTAGTAACTAACAATGGAGACTGTCATAGAGAGATCTGTAATAACTAACAATGGAAACTGTCATAGAGAGATCTGTAGTAACTAACAATGGAAACTGTCATAGAGAGATCTGTAGTAACTAACAATGGAGACTGTCATAGAGAGATCTGTAATAACTAACAATGGAAACTGTCATAGAGAGATCTGTAATAACTAACAATGGAAACTGTCATAGAGAGATCTGTAGTAACTAACAATGGAAACTGTCATAGAGAGATCTGTAGTAACTAACAATGGAAACTGTCATAGAGAGATCTGTAGTAACTAACAATGGAGACTGTCATAGAGAGATCTGTAGTAACTAACAATGGAGACTGTTATAGAGAGATCTGTAGTAACTAACAATGGAAACTGTCATAGAGAGATCTGTAGTAACTAACAATGGAGACTGTCATAGAGAGATCTGTAGTAACTAACAATGGAAACTGTCATAGAGAGATCTGTAGTAACTAACAATGGAAACTGTCATAGAGAGATCTGTAGTAACTAACAATGGAGACTGTTATAGAGAGATCTTTGTAACTAACAATGGAAACTGTCATAGAGAGATCTGTAGTAACTAACAATGGAAACTGTCATAGAGAGATCTGTAGTAACTAACAATGGAGACTGTCATAGAGAGATCTGTAGTAACTAACAAGGAAACTGTCATAGAGAGATCTGTAGTAACTAACAAGGAAACTGTCATAGAGAGATCTGTAATAACTAACAATGGAAACTGTCATAGAGAGATCTGTAGTAACTAACAATGGAGACTGTTATAGAGAGATCTGTAGTAACTAACAATGGAAACTGTCAGGAAGAGATCTGTAGTAACTAACAATGGAAACTGTCAGGAAGAGATCTGTAATAACTAACAATGGAGAATGTCATAGAGAGATCTGTAGTAACTAACAATGGAGACTGTTATTGAGAGATCTGTAGTAACTAACAATGGAAACTGTCAGGAAGAGATCTGTAGTAACTAACAATGGAAACTGTCAGGAAGAGATCTGTAGTAACTAACAATGGAAACTGTCAGGAAGAGATCTGTAGTAACTAACAATGGAAACTGTCATAGAGAGATCTGTAATAACCAACAATGGAGACTGTCAGGAAGAGATCTGTAGTAACTAACAATGGAAACTGTCATAGAGAGATCTGTAATAACTAACAATGGAAACTGTCATAGAGAGATCTGTAATAACTAACAATGGAAACTGTCTTAGAGAGATCTGTAATAACTAACAATGGAGACTGTCATAGAGAGATCTGTAGTAACTAACAATGGAGACTGTCATAGAGAGATCTGTAGTAACTAACAATGGAGACTGTCATAGAGAGATCTGTAATAACTAACAATGGAGACTGTCATAGAGAGATCTGTAGTAACTAACAATGGAGACTGTCATAGAGAGATCTGTAGTAACTAACAATGGAGACTGTCATAGAGAGATCTGTAGTAACTAACAATGGAGACTGTCATAGAGAGATCTGTAGTAACTAACAATGGAGACTGTCATAGAGAGATCTGTAGTAACTAACAATGGAGACTGTCAGGAAGAGATCTGTAGTAACTAACAATGGAAACTGTCATAGAGAGATCTGTAATAACTAACAATGGAAACTGTCATAGAGAGATCTGTAATAACTAACAATGGAAACTGTCATAGAGAGATCTGTAATAACTAACAATGGAGACTGTCATAGAGAGATCTGTAATAACTAACAATGGAAACTGTCATAGAGAGATCTGTAAAACTAACAATGGAAACTGTCATAGAGAGATCTGTAGTAACTAACAATGGAGACTGTCATAGAGAGATCTGTAGTAACTAACAATGGAGACTGTCATAGAGAGATCTGTAATAACTAACAATGGAAACTGTCATAGAGAGATCTGTAGTAACTAACAATGGAGACTGTCATAGAGAGATCTGTAGTAACTAACAATGGAGACTGTCATAGAGAGATCTGTAATAACTAACAATGGAAACTGTCATAGAGAGATCTGTAATAACTAACAATGGAAACTGTCATAGAGAGATCTGTAATAACTAACAATGGAAACTGTCATAGAGAGATCTGTAATAACTAACAATGGAAACTGTCATAGAGAGATCTGTAGTAACTAACAATGGAAACTGTCATAGAGAGATCTGTAATAACTAACAATGGAAACTGTCATAGAGAGATCTGTAATAACTAACAATGGAAACTGTCATAGAGAGATCTGTAATAACTAACAATGGAAACTGTCATAGAGAGATCTGTAATAACTAACAATGGAAACTGTCATAGAGAGATCTGTAGTAACTAACAATGGAAACTGTCATAGAGAGATCTGTAATAACTAACAATGGAAACTGTCATAGAGAGATCTGTAATAACTAACAATGGAGACTGTCATAGAGAGATCTGTAATAACTAACAATGGAAACTGTCATAGAGAGATCTGTAATAACTAACAATGGAAACTGTCATAGAGAGATCTGTAATAACTAACAATGGAAACTGTCATAGAGAGATCTGTAATAACTAACAATGGAGACTGTCATAGAGAGATCTGTAATAACTAACAATGGAAACTGTCATAGAGAGATCTGTAATAACTAACAATGGAGACTGTCATAGAGAGATCTGTAGTAACTAACAATGGAAACTGTCATAGAGAGATCTGTAGTAACTAACAATGGAGACTGTCAGGAAGAGATCTGTAGTAACTAACAATGGAGACTGTCAGGAAGAGATCTGTAGTAACTAACAATGGAGACTGTCAGGAAGAGATCTGTAGTAACTAACAATGGAGACTGTCAGGAAGAGATCTGTAGTAACTAACAATGGAGACTGTCAGGAAGAGATCTGTAGTAACTAACAATGGAGACTGTCAGGAAGAGATCTGTAGTAACTAACAATGGAGACTGTCAGGAAGAGATCTGTAGTAACTAACAATGGAGACTGTCAGGAAGAGATCTGTAGTAACTAACAATGGAGACTGTCAGGAAGAGATCTGTAGTAACTAACAATGGAGACTGTCATAGAGAGATCTGTAATAACTAACAATGGAGACTGTCAGGAAGAGATCTGTAGTAACTAACAATGGAGACTGTCATAGAGAGATCTGTAATAACTAACAATGGAGACTGTCAGGAGAGAGATCTGTAATAACTAACAATGGAAACTGTCATAGAGAGATCTGTAGTAACTAACAATGGAAACTGTCATAGAGAGATCTGTAGTAACTAACAATGGAAACTGTCATAGAGAGATCTGTAGTAACTAACAATGGAAACTGTCATAGAGAGATCTGTAGTAACTAACAATGGAAACTGTCATAGAGAGATCTGTAGTAACTAACAATGGAAACTGTCATAGAGAGATCTGTAGTAACTAACAATGGAAACTGTCATAGAGAGATCTGTAGTAACTAACAATGGAAACTGTCATAGAGAGATCTGTAGTAACTAACAATGGAAACTGTCATAGAGAGATCTGTAGTAACTAACAATGGAAACTGTCATAGAGAGATCTGTAGTAACTAACAATGGAAACTGTCATAGAGAGATCTGTAGTAACTAACAATGGAAACTGTCATAGAGAGATCTGTAGTAACTAACAATGGAGACTGTCATAGAGAGATCTGTAGTAACTAACAATGGAAACTGTCATAGAGAGATCTGTAGTAACTAACAATGGAGACTGTCATAGAGAGATCTGTAGTAACTAACAATGGAGACTGTCATAGAGAGATCTGTAGTAACTAACAATGGAGACTGTCATAGAGAGATCTGTAGTAACTAACAATGGAGACTGTCATAGAGAGATCTGTAGTAACTAACAATGGAGACTGTCATAGAGAGATCTGTAGTAACTAACAATGGAGACTGTCATAGAGAGATCTGTAGTAACTAACAATGGAGACTGTCATAGAGAGATCTGTAGTAACTAACAATGGAGACTGTCATAGAGAGATCTGTAATAACTAACAATGGAGACTGTCATAGAGAGATCTGTAGTAACTAACAATGGAGACTGTCATAGAGAGATCTGTAGTAACTAACAATGGAGACTGTCATAGAGAGATCTGTAGTAACTAACAATGGAGACTGTCATAGAGAGATCTGTAATAACTAACAATGGAGACTGTCATAGAGAGATCTGTAATAACTAACAATGGAAACTGTCATAGAGAGATCTGTAGTAACTAACAATGGAGACTGTCATAGAGAGATCTGTAATAACTAACAATGGAGACTGTCATAGAGAGATCTGTAATAACTAACAATGGAGACTGTCATAGAGAGATCTGTAATAACTAACAATGGAAACTGTCATAGAGAGATCTGTAATAACTAACAATGGAAACTGTCATAGAGAGATCTGTAATAACTAACAATGGAGACTGTCATAGAGAGATCTGTAGTAACTAACAATGGAGACTGTCATAGAGAGATCTGTAATAACTAACAATGGAGACTGTCATAGAGAGATCTGTAATAACTAACAATGGAAACTGTCATAGAGAGATCTGTAGTAACTAACAATGGAAACTGTCATAGAGAGATCTGTAATAACTAACAATGGAGACTGTCATAGAGAGATCTGTAGTAACTAACAATGGAGACTGTCATAGAGAGATCTGTAATAACTAACAATGGAGACTGTCATAGAGAGATCTGTAGTAACTAACAATGGAAACTGTCATAGAGAGATCTGTAATAACTAACAATGGAAACTGTCATAGAGAGATCTGTAGTAACTAACAATGGAGACTGTCATAGAGAGATCTGTAATAACTAACAATGGAGACTGTCATAGAGAGATCTGTAATAACTAACAATGGAGACTGTCATAGAGAGATCTGTAGTAACTAACAATGGAAACTGTCATAGAGAGATCTGTAATAACTAACAATGGAAACTGTCATAGAGAGATCTGTAGTAACTAACAATGGAGACTGTCATAGAGAGATCTGTAATAACTAACAATGGAAACTGTCATAGAGAGATCTGTAATAACTAACAATGGAGACTGTCATAGAGAGATCTGTAGTAACTAACAATGGAGACTGTCATAGAGAGATCTGTAATAACTAACAATGGAAACTGTCATAGAGAGATCTGTAGTAACTAACAATGGAGACTGTCATAGAGAGATCTGTAGTAACTAACAATGGAACTGTCATAGAGAGATCTGTAGTAACTAACAATGGAAACTGTCATAGAGAGATCTGTAATAACTAACAATGGAGACTGTCATAGAGAGATCTGTAGTAACTAACAATGGAAACTGTCATAGAGAGATCTGTAGTAACTAACAATGGAAACTAGATCTGAGTAACTGAAACTCATAAGAGATCTAATAACTAACAATGGAGACTGGAGACTGTAATAGACAAGAGACTGTGAATGGAAATATAGAGAGATATGTAATAACTAACAATGGAGACTGTCATAGAGAGATCTGTAATAACTAACAATGGAGACTGCCATAGAGAGATCTGTAATAACTAACAATGGAGACTGTCATAGAGAGATCTGTAGTAACTAACAATGGAGACTGTCATAGAGAGATCTGTAGTAACTAACAATGGAAACTGTCATAGAGAGATCTGTAGTAACTAACAATGGAGACTGTCATGGAGAGATCTGTAGTAACTAACAATGGAAACTGTCAGGGAGAGATCTGTAATAACTAACAATGGAAACTGTCATAGAGAGATCTGTAGTAACTAACAATGGAAACTGTCATAGAGAGATCTGTAGTAACTAACAATGGAGACTGTCAGGGAGAGATCTGTAGTAACTAACAATGGAAACTGTCATAGAGAGATCTGTAATAACTAACAATGGAAACTGTCATAGAGAGATCTGTAATAACTAACAATGGAGACTGTCATAGAGAGATCTGTAGTAACTAACAATGGAAACTGTCATAGAGAGATCTGTAATAACTAACAATGGAGACTGTCATAGAGAGATCTGTAGTAACTAACAATGGAGACTGTCATAGAGAGATCTGTAATAACTAACAATGGAGACTGTCATAGAGAGATCTGTAGTAACTAACAATGGAAACTGTCATAGAGAGATCTGTAATAACTAACAATGGAGACTGTCATAGAGAGATCTGTAGTAACTAACAATGGAAACTGTCATAGAGAGATCTGTAATAACTAACAATGGAGACTGTCATAGAGAGATCTGTAATAACTAACAATGGAGACTGTCATAGAGAGATCTGTAGTAACTAACAATGGAAACTGTCATAGAGAGATCTGTAATAACTAACAATGGAAACTGTCATAGAGAGATCTGTAATAACTAACAATGGAGACTGTCATAGAGAGATCTGTAATAACTAACAATGGAAACTGTCATAGAGAGATCTGTAATAACTAACAATGGAGACTGTCATAGAGAGATCTGTAATAACTAACAATGGAGACTGTCATAGAGAGATCTGTAATAACTAACAATGGAAACTGTCATAGAGAGATCTGTAGTAACTAACAATGGAGACTGTCATAGAGAGATCTGTAGTAACTAACAATGGAAACTGTCATAGAGAGATCTGTAGTAACTAACAATGGAAACTGTCATAGAGAGATCTGTAGTAACTAACAATGGAAACTGTCATAGAGAGATCTGTAGTAACTAACAATGGAAACTGTCATAGAGAGATCTGTAGTAACTAACAATGGAAACTGTCATAGAGAGATCTGTAGTAACTAACAATGGAAACTGTCATAGAGAGATCTGTAATAACTAACAATGGAGACTGTCATAGAGAGATCTGTAATAACTAACAATGGAGACTGTCATAGAGAGATCTGTAATAACTAACAATGGAAACTGTCATAGAGAGATCTGAAATAACTAACAATGGAGACTGTCATAGAGAGATCTGTAATAACTAACAATGGAGACTGTCATAGAGAGATCTGTAATAACTAACAATGGAGACTGTCATAGAGAGATCTGTAGTAACTAACAATGGAGACTGTCATAGAGAGATCTGTAGTAACTAACAATGGAAACTGTCATAGAGAGATCTGTAGTAACTAACAATGGAGACTGTCATGGAGAGATCTGTAGTAACTAACAATGGAAACTGTCAGGGAGAGATGTGTAATAACTAACAATGGAAACTGTCATAGAGAGATCTGTAGTAACTAACAATGGAAACTGTCATAGAGAGATCTGTAGTAACTAACAATGGAGACTGTCAGGGAGAGATCTGTAGTAACTAACAATGGAAACTGTCATAGAGAGATCTGTAGTAACTAACAATGGAAACTGTCATAGAGAGATCTGTAGTAACTAACAATGGAAACTGTCATAGAGAGATCTGTAGTAACTAACAATGGAAACTGTCATAGAGAGATCTGTAGTAACTAACAATGGAAACTGTCATAGAGAGATCTGTAGTAACTAACAATGGAAACTGTCATAGAGAGATCTGTAGTAACTAACAATGGAAACTGTCATAGAGAGATCTGTAGTAACTAACAATGGAAACTGTCATAGAGAGATCTGTAGTAACTAACAATGGAAACTGTCATAGAGAGATCTGTAGTAACTAACAATGGAAACTGTCATAGAGAGATCTGTAGTAACTAACAATGGAAACTGTCAGGGAGAGATCTGTAGTAACTAACAATGGAGACTGTCAGGGAGAGATCTGTAGTAACTAACAATGGAAACTGTCATAGAGAGATCTGTAGTAACTAACAATGGAAACTGTCATAGAGAGATCTGTAGTAACTAACAATGGAAACTGTCATAGAGAGATCTGTAGTAACTAACAATGGAAACTGTCAGGGAGAGATCTGTAGTAACTAACAATGGAAACTGTCATAGAGAGATCTGTAATAACTAACAATGGAAACTGTCATAGAGAGATCTGTAATAACTAACAATGGAAACTGTCATAGAGAGATCTGTAATAACTAACAATGGAAACTGTCATAGAGAGATCTGTAGTAACTAACAATGGAAACTGTCATAGAGAGATCTGTAATAACTAACAATGGAAACTGTCATAGAGAGATCTGTAATAACTAACAATGGAAACTGTCATAGAGAGATCTGTAATAACTAACAATGGAAACTGTCATAGAGAGATCTGTAGTAACTAATAATGGAAACTGTCAGGGAGAGATCTGTAATAACTAACAATGGAGACTGTCAGGGAGAGATCTGTAATAACTAACAATGGAAACTGTCATAGAGAGATCTGTAGTAACTAACAATGGAAACTGTCATAGAGAGATCTGTAGTAACTAACAATGGAAACTGTCAGGGAGAGATCTGTAGTAACTAACAATGGAAACTGTCATAGAGAGATCTGTAGTAACTAACAATGGAAACTGTCATAGAGAGATCTGTAGTAACTAACAATGGAAACTGTCATAGAGAGATCTGTAGTAACTAACAATGGAAACTGTCATAGAGAGATCTGTAGTAACTAACAATGGAAACTGTCATAGAGAGATCTGTAGTAACTAACAATGGAAACTGTCATAGAGAGATCTGTAGTAACTAACAATGGAAACTGTCATAGAGAGATCTGTAGTAACTAACAATGGAAACTGTCATAGAGAGATCTGTAGTAACTAACAATGGAAACTGTCAGGGAGAGATCTGTAGTAACTAACAATGGAGACTGTCAGGGAGAAATCTGTAGTAACTAACAATGGAAACTGTCATAGAGAGATCTGTAGTAACTAACAATGGAAACTGTCATAGAGAGATCTGTAGTAACTAACAATGGAAACTGTCATAGAGAGATCTGTAGTAACTAACAATGGAAACTGTCAGGGAGAGATCTGTAGTAACTAACAATGGAAACTGTCATAGAGAGATCTGTAATAACTAACAATGGAAACTGTCATAGAGAGATCTGTAATAACTAACAATGGAAACTGTCATAGAGAGATCTGTAATAACTAACAATGGAAACTGTCAGGGAGAGATCTGTAGTAACTAACAATGGAAACTGTCATAGAGAGATCTGTAATAACTAACAATGGAAACTGTCATAGAGAGATCTGTAATAACTAACAATGGAGACTGTCATAGAGAGATCTGTAATAACTAACAATGGAAACTGTCATAGAGAGATCTGAAATAACTAACAATGGAGACTGTCATAGAGAGATCTGTAATAACTAACAATGGAGACTGTCATAGAGAGATCTGTAATAACTAACAATGGAGACTGTCATAGAGAGATCTGTAGTAACTAACAATGGAGACTGTCATAGAGAGATCTGTAGTAACTAACAATGGAAACTGTCATAGAGAGATCTGTAGTAACTAACAATGGAGACTGTCATGGAGAGATCTGTAGTAACTAACAATGGAAACTGTCAGGGAGAGATGTGTAATAACTAACAATGGAAACTGTCATAGAGAGATCTGTAGTAACTAACAATGGAAACTGTCATAGAGAGATCTGTAGTAACTAACAATGGAGACTGTCAGGGAGAGATCTGTAGTAACTAACAATGGAAACTGTCATAGAGAGATCTGTAGTAACTAACAATGGAAACTGTCATAGAGAGATCTGTAGTAACTAACAATGGAAACTGTCATAGAGAGATCTGTAGTAACTAACAATGGAAACTGTCATAGAGAGATCTGTAGTAACTAACAATGGAAACTGTCATAGAGAGATCTGTAGTAACTAACAATGGAAACTGTCATAGAGAGATCTGTAGTAACTAACAATGGAAACTGTCATAGAGAGATCTGTAGTAACTAACAATGGAAACTGTCATAGAGAGATCTGTAGTAACTAACAATGGAAACTGTCATAGAGAGATCTGTAGTAACTAACAATGGAAACTGTCATAGAGAGATCTGTAGTAACTAACAATGGAAACTGTCATAGAGAGATCTGTAGTAACTAACAATGGAACTGTCAGGGAGAGATCTGTAGTAACTAACAATGGAAACTGTCATAGAGAGATCTGTAGTAACTAACAATGGAAACTGTCATAGAGAGATCTGTAATAACTAACAATGGAAACTGTCATAGAGAGATCTGTAATAACTAACAATGGAAACTGTCATAGAGAGATCTGTAGTAACTAATAATGGAAACTGTCAGGGAGAGATCTGTAATAACTAACAATGGAGACTGTCGGGGAGAGATCTGTAATAACTAACAATGGAAACTGTCATAGAGAGATCTGTAGTAACTAACAATGGAAACTGTCATAGAGAGATCTGTAGTAACTAACAATGGAAACTGTCAGGGAGAGATCTGTAGTAACTAACAATGGAAACTGTCATAGAGAGATCTGTAGTAACTAACAATGGAAACTGTCATAGAGAGATCTGTAGTAACTAACAATGGAAACTGTCATAGAGAGATCTGTAGTAACTAACAATGGAAACTGTCATAGAGAGATCTGTAGTAACTAACAATGGAAACTGTCATAGAGAGATCTGTAGTAACTAACAATGGAAACTGTCATAGAGAGATCTGTAGTAACTAACAATGGAAACTGTCATAGAGAGATCTGTAGTAACTAACAATGGAAACTGTCATAGAGAGATCTGTAGTAACTAACAATGGAAACTGTCAGGGAGAGATCTGTAGTAACTAACAATGGAGACTGTCAGGGAGAAATCTGTAGTAACTAACAATGGAAACTGTCATAGAGAGATCTGTAGTAACTAACAATGGAAACTGTCATAGAGAGATCTGTAGTAACTAACAATGGAAACTGTCATAGAGAGATCTGTAGTAACTAACAATGGAAACTGTCAGGAGAGATCTGTAGTAACTAACAATGGAAACTGTCATAGAGAGATCTGTAATAACTAACAATGGAAACTGTCATAGAGAGATCTGTAATAACTAACAATGGAGACTGTCATAGAGAGATCTGTAATAACTAACAATGGAGACTGTCATAGAGAGATCTGTAGTAACTAACAATGGAAACTGTCATAGAGAGATCTGTAGTAACTAACAATGGAAACTGTCATAGAGAGATCTGTAATAACTAACAATGGAGACTGTCATAGAGAGATCTGTAATAACTAACAATGGAAACTGTCATAGAGAGATCTGTAATAACTAACAATGGAGACTGTCATAGAGAGATCTGTAATAACTAACAATGGAAACTGTCATAGAGAGATCTGTAATAACTAACAATGGAAACTGTCATAGAGAGATCTGTAGTAACTAACAATGGAAACTGTCATTGAGAGATCTGTAGTAACTAACAATGGAAACTGTCATAGAGAGATCTGTAGTAACTAACAATGGAAACTGTCATAGAGAGATCTGTAGTAACTAACAATGGAAACTGTCATAGAGAGATCTGTAGTAACTAACAATGGAAACTGTCATAGAGAGATCTGTAGTAACTAACAATGGAAACTGTCATAGAGAGATCTGTAGTAACTAACAATGGAAACTGTCATAGAGAGATCTGTAATAACTAACAATGGAGACTGTCATAGAGAGATCTGTAATAACTAACAATGGAGACTGTCATAGAGAGATCTGTAATAACTAACAATGGAAACTGTCATAGAGAGATCTGTAATAACTAACAATGGAGACTGTCATAGAGAGATCTGTAATAACTAACAATGGAGACTGTCATAGAGAGATCTGTAATAACTAACAATGGAGACTGTCATAGAGAGATCTGTAGTAACTAACAATGGAGACTGTCATAGAGAGATCTGTAGTAACTAACAATGGAAACTGTCATAGAGAGATCTGTAGTAACTAACAATGGAGACTGTCATGGAGAGATCTGTAGTAACTAACAATGGAAACTGTCAGGAGAGATGTGTAATAACTAACAATGGAAACTGTCATAGAGAGATCTGTAGTAACTAACAATGGAAACTGTCATAGAGAGATCTGTAGTAACTAACAATGGAGACTGTCAGGGAGAGATCTGTAGTAACTAACAATGGAAACTGTCATAGAGAGATCTGTAGTAACTAACAATGGAAACTGTCATAGAGAGATCTGTAGTAACTAACAATGGAAACTGTCATAGAGAGATCTGTAGTAACTAACAATGGAAACTGTCATAGAGAGATCTGTAGTAACTAACAATGGAAACTGTCATAGAGAGATCTGTAGTAACTAACAATGGAAACTGTCATAGAGAGATCTGTAGTAACTAACAATGGAAACTGTCATAGAGAGATCTGTAGTAACTAACAATGGAGACTGTCATAGAGAGATCTGTAGTAACTAACAATGGAAACTGTCATAGAGAGATCTGTAGTAACTAACAATGGAAACTGTCAGGGAGAGATCTGTAGTAACTAACAATGGAGACTGTCAGGAGAGATCTGTAGTAACTAACAATGGAAACTGTCATAGAGAGATCTGTAGTAACTAACAATGGAAACTGTCATAGAGAGATCTGTAGTAACTAACAATGGAAACTGTCATAGAGAGATCTGTAGTAACTAACAATGGAAACTGTCAGGGAGAGATCTGTAGTAACTAACAATGGAAATTGTCATAGAGAGATCTGTAATAACTAACAATGGAAACTGTCATAGAGAGATCTGTAATAACTAACAATGGAAACTGTCATAGAGAGATCTGTAGTAACTAACAATGGAAACTGTCATAGAGAGATCTGTAGTAACTAACAATGGAAACTGTCATAGAGAGATCTGTAATAACTAACAATGGAAACTGTCATAGAGAGATCTGTAATAACTAACAATGGAAACTGTCATAGAGAGATCTGTAGTAACTAACAATGGAAACTGTCATAGAGAGATCTGTAGTAACTAATAATGGAAACTGTCAGGAGAGATCTGTAATAACTAACAATGGAGACTGTCAGGGAGAGATCTGTAATAACTAACAATGGAAACTGTCATAGAGAGATCTGTAGTAACTAACAATGGAAACTGTCATAGAGAGATCTGTAGTAACTAACAATGGAAACTGTCATAGAGAGATCTGTAGTAACTAACAATGGAAACTGTCATAGAGAGATCTGTAGTAACTAACAATGGAAACTGTCATAGAGAGATCTGTAGTAACTAACAATGGAAACTGTCATAGAGAGATCTGTAGTAACTAACAATGGAAACTGTCATAGAGAGATCTGTAGTAACTAACAATGGAAACTGTCATAGAGAGATCTGTAGTAACTAACAATGGAAACTGTCATAGAGAGATCTGTAGTAACTAACAATGGAAACTGTCATAGAGAGATCTGTAGTAACTAACAATGGAAACTGTCAGGGAGAGATCTGTAGTAACTAACAATGGAGACTGTCAGGGAGAAATCTGTAGTAACTAACAATGGAAACTGTCATAGAGAGATCTGTAGTAACTAACAATGGAAACTGTCATAGAGAGATCTGTAGTAACTAACAATGGAAACTGTCATAGAGAGATCTGTAGTAACTAACAATGGAAACTGTCATAGAGAGATCTGTAGTAACTAACAATGGAAACTGTCATAGAGAGATCTGTAATAACTAACAATGGAAACTGTCATAGAGAGATCTGTAATAACTAACAATGGAAACTGTCATAGAGAGATCTGTAATAACTAACAATGGAAACTGTCATAGAGAGATCTGTAGTAACTAACAATGGAAACTGTCATAGAGAGATCTGTAATAACTAACAATGGAAACTGTCATAGAGAGATCTGTAGTAACTAACAATGGAGACTGTCATAGAGAGATCTGTAGTAACTAACAATGGAAACTGTCATAGAGAGATCTGTAGTAACTAACAATGGAAACTGTCAGGGAGAGATCTGTAGTAACTAACAATGGAGACTGTCAGGGAGAGATCTGTAGTAACTAACAATGGAAACTGTCATAGAGAGATCTGTAGTAACTAACAATGGAAACTGTCATAGAGAGATCTGTAGTAACTAACAATGGAAACTGTCATAGAGAGATCTGTAGTAACTAACAATGGAAACTGTCAGGAGAGATCTGTAGTAACTAACAATGGAAATTGTCATAGAGAGATCTGTAATAACTAACAATGGAAACTGTCATAGAGAGATCTGTAATAACTAACAATGGAAACTGTCATAGAGAGATCTGTAGTAACTAACAATGGAAACTGTCATAGAGAGATCTGTAATAACTAACAATGGAAACTGTCATAGAGAGATCTGTAATAACTAACAATGGAAACTGTCATAGAGAGATCTGTAATAACTAACAATGGAAACTGTCATAGAGAGATCTGTATAACTAACAATGGAAACTGTCATAGAGAGATCTGTAGTAACTAATAATGGAAACTGTCAGGGAGAGATCTGTAATAACTAACAATGGAGACTGTCAGGAGAGATCTGTAATAACTAACAATGGAAACTGTCATAGAGAGATCTGTAGTAACTAACAATGGAAACTGTCATAGAGAGATCTGTAGTAACTAACAATGGAAACTGTCATAGAGAGATCTGTAGTAACTAACAATGGAAACTGTCATAGAGAGATCTGTAGTAACTAACAATGGAAACTGTCATAGAGAGATCTGTAGTAACTAACAATGGAAACTGTCATAGAGAGATCTGTAGTAACTAACAATGGAAACTGTCATAGAGAGATCTGTAGTAACTAACAATGGAAACTGTCATAGAGAGATCTGTAGTAACTAACAATGGAAACTGTCATAGAGAGATCTGTAGTAACTAACAATGGAAACTGTCATAGAGAGATCTGTAGTAACTAACAATGGAAACTGTCAGGGAGAGATCTGTAGTAACTAACAATGGAGACTGTCAGGGAGAAATCTGTAGTAACTAACAATGGAAACTGTCATAGAGAGATCTGTAGTAACTAACAATGGAAACTGTCATAGAGAGATCTGTAGTAACTAACAATGGAAACTGTCATAGAGAGATCTGTAGTAACTAACAATGGAAACTGTCAGGGAGAGATCTGTAGTAACTAACAATGGAAACTGTCATAGAGAGATCTGTAATAACTAACAATGGAAACTGTCATAGAGAGATCTGTAATAACTAACAATGGAAACTGTCATAGAGAGATCTGTAATAACTAACAATGGAAACTGTCATAGAGAGATCTGTAGTAACTAACAATGGAAACTGTCATAGAGAGATCTGTAATAACTAACAATGGAAACTGTCATAGAGAGATCTGTAATAACTAACAATGGAAACTGTCATAGAGAGATCTGTAATAACTAACAATGGAAACTGTCATAGAGAGTTCTGTAGTAACTAATAATGGAAACTGTCAGGGAGAGATCTGTAATAACTAACAATGGAGACTGTCAGGGAGAGATCTGTAATAACTAACAATGGAAACTGTCATAGAGAGATCTGTAGTAACTAACAATGGAGACTGTCAGGGAGAGATCTGTAGTAACTAACAATGGAGACTGTCAGGGAGAGATCTGTAGTAACTAACAATGGAGACTGTCAGGGAGAGATCTGTAGTAACTAACAATGGAGACTGTCAGGGAGAGATCTGTAGTAACTAACAATGGAGACTGTCAGGGAGAGATCTGTAGTAACTAACAATGGAAACTGTCAGGGAGAGATCTGTAGTAACTAACAATGGAGACTGTCAGAAAGAGATCTGTAGTAACTAACAATGGAGACTGTCAGAAAGAGATCTGTAGTAACTAACAATGGAAACTGTCAGGGAGAGATCTGTAGTAACTAACAATGGAGACTGTCAGGGAGAGATCTGTAGTAACTAACAATGGAGACTGTCAGATAGAGATCTGTAGTAACTAACAATGGAGACTGTCAGGGAGAGATCAATAGAAGATTAGCAATAGCAACACAAACATTAAATGCCCTGAAAAACATGCAGCACAATACCGGTAGTAAAATTACAATGACTAAGGACATGTATCTTCCGAATTGCAACATACGGTCGTTTATCATGGACAATTATTGCACGCAGCAAGGAAAAAAGTCGTTTCATTCAAACTCAAAGCTACAGATAAATCCTTAAGGTGTTTCGGATGATAAAACAAGAACCGGCTTATAAACACCGTTCTACGGGGACATTAAAATACGATGGTCACGTCAAACACACAGCGGCTGGGAGGAAGAATAATGGAAGGCATGGTTGTTGGACATCGCATCAGAGGCAGACCAAAAAGAAGGTGGTTTCAAGACATCAAGCAGACTTTGAACATGACAATATGAGGAAGTGTGAGATCTGGCAAGAGTCAGAGATTATTTCAGACCGGCTGTGGTGAGTGGAACTTTCCGTGAGAGATCTGGCAAGAGACAGAGATTCTTTCAGACCGGCTGTGGTAAGTGGAACTTTCTGTGAGAGATCTGGCAAGAGACAGAGATTCTTTCAGACCGGCTGTGGTAAGTGGAACTTTCTGTGAGAGATCTGGCAAGAGACAGAGATTCTTTCAGACCGGCTGTGGTAAGTGGAACTTTCTGTGAGAGATCTGGCAAGAGACAGAGATTCTTTCAGACCGGCTGTGGTAAGTGGAACTTTCTGTGAGTGATCTGGCAAGAGACAGAGATTCTTTCAGACCGGCTGTGGTAAGTGGAACTTTCTGTGAGAGATCTGGTTAGAGACAGAGGTTCTTTCAGACTGGCATCGACGTTCTGTAAAGAACATGCGACTAGATGATGCTGACATAATATGAATTAATTCTAAAAACAACATCACAGCAGGAAACAAGAGCCCTGTCGTTAGTTACGCAACTTGGCTGATTCGCGCCTTCTTTACTCCAGACAGAAACGAACATAAAAAAATGCTCCAAAAAGTGCAATCAAAATGAAATATAGACAGTACCACCAACGATCCAATGTAGCTGATCATACCAAGCACTTTAAAGAGATCAAGAAAAAAATCACAAAAGCTCAGTACACCTGCATCATCTTCTCTTCTTCTGCGATCATGACGTCATTCAAAAAGGATCCGGACTCCCTTATGAAGTCAGCTGTCTGTTTAAGTGATTTGGTTGCCCCGTATAGTTTCTCTTCCAGGGAGGTGGGCGTGGACCACATTGCCCTTCTCAGGCCTGCGTACTGGGTGCAATCCTGTAGAACATGTTTTGTTGTCATGTTATCCAGTGTGCAGTGGCATAGGCAGGTAGTTCCTATTTTGAGTTTTGGTGAACATGTGGTTTCTCATTCTGTTGTGGCCAGTATGTAGGTGAAGTATGATGACTTGATCCCTCCTTGATAGTTGGTGGTATCCATCCCTCTTGGTATACTTTGGGTGTTTTTTTTTTCATTTTTCATGATACTGGCCTTTGATGATGGATTTGGCTTCATCGTAGCTGACCAGATGGTTCTCTTTTGGTAATATCCCTCCCTCCTTGACAGCTGGTCTGGATCTGAAAAGAAAGTAAGCTAGAGACAAAGACAAAGATAAAGACAGACTGATGTAGAGCGGCGTGAACTTGAGTAGGTCAGACTTGAGTAGGTTAGACTTGATTGGGTCAGACTTGAGTAGGTCAGACTTGAGTAGGTCAGACTTGAGTAGGTCAGTTTTGAGTAGGTCAGACTTGAGTAGGTCAGACTTGAGTAGGCCAGCCTTGAGTAGGTCAGACTTTAGTAGGTCAGACTTGAGTAGGTCAGACTTGAGTAGGTCAGCCTTGAGTAGTTCAGACTTAAGTAGGTCAGACTTGAGTAGGTCAGACTTGAGTAGGTCACACTTTAGTACTCTGCCAATGGGTCGGGCTGATATCATCAATGCCCTCCGAGATGTAGGAAGGACACAGGACTTCGACAACCATGGCTCCACGTCACTCCTTCGGATGAAAGAGATGGGAGTTAAGATGGGCACAGCCAGAAACAAGAAACTTAGTGGCCGTGTAAGAAGACTTATCAACCATCATAGAACTGGAGTCGTCAGTCCCTGGACACTGCGAGACTTGCTGAGGAGGGGATCTGAGCACCTATGGACATGTTCGTAGTGCAATGATGATGACCCGGAAATAACTTAATATTTATTTTAAGACTCTCGGACATAAAATCATCAACATCATCATCATCATCATCATTATTAAGTACCATGCCTGTGGCGTAGGTGATCATGTCTCTCCACAACTTTCGATCTTGACAGTTATTTATAACTTCTGTCGTTGACCTTCTGCCAAGCCGTTCTCTTAAGCTGTCTGGTATTTTTATCGCTTTGCATCCCTCTATCTCTTCGTCCCTCAATTGTTCCAGTTGTTACAATATATTTCAGCTGTTCTCTTCTAATTATATGGCCAAAATATATTAATTGTTTACTCCTCATATTGAATATTAGCTCTCTCTTTGTATTCGCCTCTTTCATAACGTTTTCATTACTCTTCTTAGCTGTACTTGGTATTCTCATCATACTTCTCTAAAACCATATTTCTACAGAATCCAGTAATTTCATGTCTGTAATCCTATTGTCCATGGTTCACATCCACATGTTAAAACTGGCTCTACATAACATTGAAGAACTCTTTTTTTATTGTTTCTATTGTTAAAATTGATTCCAGAGTATCTGCTTCATTTTGTTGGAAAGCTGCTATTGCCTGAGCCATTCTGCATCTCGTCTCTGTTGTACATCTAAACAAAAGAATAGAAATGGCAAAAGTAATTTTAATGTCATGAAAATTATACTAAAATCAAAACAAATAACACCAGATCTAAAACTAAGAATAGTCAAATGTCTTCTCAACATTCCTGTATGGTGCAGAAACATGGACGTTAGACTAGACAACAGAGCAGAAGATTAAATTCTTTGAAGTTTGGATTTATAGAAGAATAGGCAGAATTGGATGAAAAGAAAAGAAAACAAACGATTAAGTCTTAAATCTAAAAAATTAAAAATAGACATATTAAACACAATTCAAATAAGACAAATAAGATTTTACGGGCATGTTAAAAGTAATATTGGAAGGGAAAATACATGGCAAAAGGGGTAGACTAACATGAACCAGTAACATCAAAAGACGGTGAAGTCAGTCTATGACAACCAGCACTATCGAAGCAAGAGACTGCGGAATGGCGCTTCATGGTAGCCAACCTTCCATGTGGAGACAGCACCCAATGAATGGCGCTTCATGGTAGCCAACCTTCCATGTGGAGACGGCACCCAATGAATGGCGCTTCATGGTAGCCAACCTTCGATGTGGAGACGGCACCCAATGAATGGCGCTTCATGGTAGCCAACCTTCGATGTGGAGACGGCACCCAATGAATGGCGCTTCATGGTAGCCAACCTTCGATGTGGAGACGGCACCCAATGAATGGCGCTTCATGGTAGCCAACCCTCGATGTGGAGACGGTACCCAATGAATGGCGCTTCATGGTAGCCAACCTTCGATGTGGAGACGGCACCCAATGAATGGCGCTTCATGGTAGCCAACCTTCCATGTGGAGACGGCACCCAATGAATGGCGCTTCATGGTAGCCAACCCTCGATGTGGAGACGGTACCCAATGAATGGCGCTTCATGGTAGCCAACCCTCGATGTGGAGACGGCAACCAATGAATGGCGCTTCATGGTAGCCAACCTTCCATGTGGAGACGGCACCCAATGAATGGCGCTTCATGGTAGCCAACCTTCGATGTGGAGACGGCACCCAATGAATGACGCTTCATGGTAGCCAACCTTCGATGTGGAGACGGCACCCAATGAATGGCGCTTCATGGTAGCCAACCTTCCATGTGGAGACGGCACCCAATGAATGGCGCTTCATGGTAGCCAACCTTCCATGTGGAGACGGCACCCAATGAATGGCGCTTCATGGTAGCCAACCTTCCATGTGGAGACGGCACCCAATGAATGGCGCTTCATGGTAGCCAACCTTCCATGTGGAGACGGCACCCAATGAATGGCGCTTCATGGTAGCCAACCTTCGATGTGGAGACGGTACCCAATGAATGGCGCTTCATGGTAGCCAACCTTCGATGTGGAGACGGCACCCAATGAATGGCGCTTCATGGTAGCCAACCTTCCATGTGGAGACGGCACCCAATGAATGGCGCTTCATGGTAGCCAACCTTCCATGTGGAGACGGCACCCAATGAATGGCGCTTCATGGTAGCCAACCTTCCATGTGGAGACGGCACCCAATGAATGGCGCTTCATGGTAGCCAACCTTCGATGTGGAGACGGCACCCAATGAATGGCGCTTCATGGTAGCCAACCTTCCATGTGGAGACGGCACCCAATGAATGGCGCTTCATGGTAGCCAACCTTCGATGTGGAGACGGCACCCAATGAATGGCGCTTCATGGTAGCCAACCCTCGATGTGGAGACGGTACCCAATGAATGGCGCTTCATGGTAGCCAACCTTCGATGTGGAGACGGCACCCAATGAATGGCGCTTCATGGTAGCCAACCTTCGATGTGGAGACGGCACCCAATGAATGGCGCTTCATGGTAGCCAACCCTCGATGTGGAGACGGTACCCAATGAATGGCGCTTCATGGTAGCCAACCCTCGATGTGGAGACGGCAACCAATGAATGGCGCTTCATGGTAGCCAACCTTCGATGTGGAGACGGCACCCAATGAATGGCGCTTCATGGTAGCCAACCTTCGATGCGGTAACGGCACTCAAAGGAGACGATGACTTGAATGCACGATTATAATAATATATATTTATTAATTAATAAATACTATCGTATATCCATGATGATTAAGAAACATATAAAGCGATAATTCACAACATGATATTGATCCGTCGCTACACGGCATGCAAACCCGTCACTCGACGAACGAAACACGGTATTTGCATTTCCGGTCTATTGATTTCCATTCCATGAGCCATCCGGAAGTTAGTAGCATCAAAAATCGGAAATTTAATCTTTTTTTTTTCCGTGACAATCTCGACTTGGCGACTGACATTGCAGATTAGCCAGAGCTGTGCAGCCATCCGTGACTCGCCAACATGAGTGCTCTGCAAGGTCTGGATTTTCTGGCTTGAATGGGTGTCTGCTTGTGTTTGTTTCCTTGATCGTTGGCTTTCTTGACAATTTCGTTCATTGATTAGCCTGTTGGCCGATTTTCTTTTTTCTTCTTTTCTCTTTCTCACTGATATCAAAAAGGAGTCGTGGTTTATATCATTTGTCGTTCTTGAGCTGCTCGAATTGTCTGAATTAGTGATTTTCCTTTGTTGTTACATGTCTCTATCACTGCATCTATCCATCTTCTTCTAGGTCTTCCTCTTGGTCTTTTTCCATGCATTCTCGAGAAGAACGCCCTTGATGGTGATTGGCGAGGATTCATTCTGACCAGGTGGCCCAACCATTTAAGTTGCTGTTGTTCTATATATTCTTGGCAGGGTTTTATTCCTACCATTTTTTTTTCTTTTAGTTGATAAATTTCATGTCTCCGTTATGTTTGTTTCTCGTTCTTGTTGTATTTTACATATATTTATTCTTATGTTGTTACTGTTCTGTCCTGTTTTTTGTATTTTTAATTGTCTTAACTCAATTGATTGTTATTATACCCATTTGTAGATCATTTTGATCTTTTTGTTCCATTGAACATTGCACTTTGAACATCGTTTCATGATTCGCCTTCTTTCTCTACACTTCTTTGCTTGTATTTATTTCTTCTTTGGGCACATAAGGGAATTCCTCGTTTTTAGCTGCAAGTTAATTTTTTAATGCTTAGCTGACTTGGGCCGTGTAATGTATATCATCTTTGTCTGTGTAATGCATATCATCTTTGTATGTGTAATGTATATCATTTATGTCTGTGTGATGTGCAGCATCTTTGTCTGTGTAATGTATATCATCTTTGTCTGTGTAATGTGTATCACCTTTGTCTGTGTAATGTGTATCACCTTAGTCTGTGTAATGTGTATCACCTTTGTCTGTGTAATGTGTATCGTCGTTGGCTGTGTAATGTGTATCATCTTAGAATGTGTAATCAATAGGGAGCCGCGATAGCTCAGTGGTTAGTGAACTGGACAACAAAGGACAAGAGGTAGGGTTCGACCCCAACCGACGTCTTCCGGTTCACACAGCCTTAAATGAGTACCGAATTTATTTCTGGGAAAGTAAAGCGGCACAGGCGTAATACCGACCACATTACCTCAAAAATCATGGTTCGAAGGTCTATAAAAATTATGGTCACTAACACCATATTCTCTATACGACACTTGGCGTGACGGGGCTCTGTATATCCTCTTTGTCTGTGTAATGTATATCATCTTTTTTCTGTATAATGTATATCACCTTTGTCTATATAATGTACATCATCTTTGTCTGTGTAATGTATATCATCTTTTTCTGAGTAATGTATATCGTCTTCTTTCTGTGTAATGTATATCATCTGTCTGTATAATGTATATCCCCTTTGTCTATATTATGTACATCATCTTTTTCTTCTAATGTACATCCTCTTTGTCTGTGTAATGCATATCACCTTTGTCTGTATAATGTATATCACCTTTTCCTGTGTAATGTATATCATCTGTCTGTATAATGTTTATCCTCTTTGTCTGTGTAATGTGTATCATCTTTATCTGTATAATGTGTATCACCTTTGTCTGTATAATGTGTATCACCTTTGTATGTATAATGTGTATCACCTTTGTTTGTGTAATGTATATCACCTTTGTCTGTATAATGTGTATCACCTTTGTCTGTGTAATGTACATTCTCTTTGTCTGTGTAATGTATATCACCTTTTCCTGTGTAATGTATATCATCTGTCTGTATAATGTTTATCCTCTTTGTCTGTGTAATGTGTATCATCTTTATCTGTGTAATGTGTATCATCTTTATCTGTGTAATGTGTATCATCTTTATCTGTGTAATGTGTATCATCTTTATCTGTGTATCATCTTTATCTGTATAATATTTATCCTCTTTGTCTGTGTATCATCTTTATCTGTGTAATGTGTATCATCTTTATCTGTGTAATGTGTATCATCTTTATCTGTGTAATGTGTATCATCTTTATCTGTGTAATGTGTATCATCTTTATCTGTGTATCATCTTTATCTGTATAATATTTATCCTCTTTGTCTGTGTATCATCTTTATCTGTGTAATGTGTATCATCTTTATCTGTGTAATGTGTATCATCTGTGACTGTTTCGCCAACGTAAGAAATCACAGTCTTGTCATCCTTACCGCCCAGTTCTTGCCAGTGCGAGACCAAACAAACAAAATAAGCCAAGCCAAACGTAGCCAAATCGAATTTCCACTCTGTGAACTATATTTGACAAACATCCTGTGCTCGCAAAGGCCTCATTTTCTCAAGCAAGCAGAAGAAAAATTCATTTCTTGAAGAAATTGATTAAACACAAACAGTAGCCACCCTGGCAAGCAAACGATAGATCAGGTATCTATCACTAGGGTCTTCAAACTGCCTGGAGCGGAAACAGATTAAACCCCGTGTCAACACTCTTCACTTGAAGAAATCAAATAAGTAATTTGTTATGAAATAGTCATCACTGCATGTGGATGTTTCTTGGAAATTTCACCCCAAATAAATTCAGTTTCCAAGAATTGGTCTAAAAGTGAAAGCATTTGCCCTAAGAACAGACGTTGTAGCTAGTCGAAGGCCTCGGTATCTTTGTTGACGAATTTACATCCATAATTGCTCAACTGCTCGTGCCAGTGGAATCATCCTAATTCACATGTGATCTCATTGAAGGATCCAAACAAAGAAGGCAGATACAGAAGCAGAGATAACGATGATGGGGAAGACATGGAACGATCTTAAAAGAATGGCAAGAAACAGAACGGCTTGGAAAGTGTTTGTTGAAAACTTATTCTCCACAGGGAGCTAAAAGTGTTTGTTGAAGACCTGTGCTCCACAGGGAGCTGAAAGTGTTTACTGAAAACTTATTCTCCACAGGGAGCTGAAAGTGTTTGTTGAAGACATGTGCTCCACAGGGAGCTGAAAGTGTTTGTTGAAGACTTATGCTCCACAGGGAGCTGAAAGTGTTTGTTGAAGACTTATTCTCCACAGGGAGCTGAAAGTGTTTGTTGAAGACATATGCTCCACAGGGAGCTGAAAGCTAGAAGAAGACCATGTTTTATTTATTTTACATTATGAATTTATGACTGGACAAAAGGTGTTATTATTTCCTTCTATGGGTACGCTAAAATGGAAGACCCAGAGAATATTGGATGCATGACTAGTGAAGTCATATTCTAGTGTAGATTATTTATATAACTCTCCATAGAAGCTGCAGTTGATGATGATGTTGATGATGATGATTATGATGATGATGATGTTGATGATGTTGATGATGATGTTGATGGTGTTGTTTATGATGATGATGTTGTTGTTTATGATGATGATGTTGTTGATGATGATGTTGATGATGATGTTGATGATGTTGTTTATGATGATGATGTTGTTGTTTATGATGATGATGTTGTTGATATTGATGTTAATGATGTTGATGATGATGTTGTTGTTTATGATGATGTTGATGTTGTTTATTATGATGCTGTTGTTGTTTATGATGATGATGTTGATGATGATGATGATGATGATGTTGATGATGATGTTGATGATGTTATTCATGATGATGATGATGTTGATGATGATGTTAATGATGTTGATGTTGATGATGAGGATTATGATGATGATGTTGATGATGATGATGATGCTGTTGTTTATGATGATGTTGATGTTGTTTATGATGATGTTGTTGTTGTTTATGATGATGATGTTGTTGTTTATGATGATGATGTTGTTGTTTATGATGATGTTGATGATGATGTTGTTTATGTTGATGGTGTTGATGATGATGATAATGATGATGTTGTTGTTTATGATGATGATGATGTTGTTGTTGTTTATGATGATGTTGTTGTTGATGATGATGTTGATGATGATGTTGATGGTGTTGATGATGATGATTATGATGATGATGTTGTTTATGATGATGATATTGATGATGATGATGACGGCGGCGTGACGACGATGATGATGACTATAACGATACGACGATGAGGACAATGACGACCATGATAATGTCTCTTATTTGTGATTCAGACCGAGCGACGATTGATGTCATGCCTCTCACTATCATCCTCGAATCTTATGCGTTTTACATCTCCTCTAAGTTGATATTTTTTCCCATGCCACGCTTTGAAGCATCCTAGCATTTCGTCAACTTGTCAGTCGCTGTCAATCTGACCTCCCAACGCGCCTCTTCTCTACACATTCTCTCCAATTATTTCTCCACACACAAAAATACTACAATTTATTGCTCCTCCTTTGTGGATAAAATAGGATTAGGCAAACCAACGTTTCGATTAGAAAAAAAAATCATTGGAAGACACATTTTATTTAAGGATTTTTAACACGTTCGTTTCTTGTCTATCACCTGCATACGATTTTTTTACTCCCCTTTTTCTTTGTATTTTTTTAAAAGCCAAAATGTTGATTTGTACAGTGTTGTCTTGTCCGCTGCCACATCTAATTGTGCATTACTTTTCTTAATCTTCATCGGCTTTGAATGTCTGCAAGTCTATTATTCTGTTCACACTCATTATCTTCGGTATTTATTTATTTATATTATTATTGTGATAACCCGCCACTCTTAAGTCCCAATTTTTTTCTGAAATAAGCTGCGAGTTTATTTGTTTATCTGGCAAATTTATTAAACACAAACAGTAGCCAATCTGGCAAATAAAATATAAAATTCAATTTGCTCAAGGGACTTTCACTCTTCATAAACGTATGCAGATAAGCACAGTTTTATTGTTTTTTTTTTAGTGTTTGGATTTCTGTTCATTATTTTATTTGTTTAGTTTTTTCTCTTTGGATTTCTGTGTTTATTTTAAAATAGGGAATCATAGGAGGAAAAGGTGTGTATTACAGCAATCAGAAAAAAATGAAAAAAATGAACAACAGAAAAAAACAAAGAACAAAATAATTTATAGGAAGAAGTGGTTGGAGATACATCGGTCGTGTGCTGAGAATAATCAAGAAAGACTTCCCCATAAGGAATTCATGTGGAAACTCACCTGGTAAAAGAAAACAAGGCAGACCAAGAGAATCGCTATGCAGAACAATTACAAGGGAATGCTCAACCATGGGATTAAGAAACAACAAAGAACTACAAGAACTAGCAGTAGATCGTCAATCATGGAGAATTATGACTTCTACCTTACGTGTCGTCTTTGGTCCAAGAGGAGAAGGATGATGATGATGGTAATGATGGTAATGATGATAATGATGGTAATGATGGTAATGATGATGATTATTAGACTCTATCACAACATAAATTAAGCTTGAAAGAAATGTCCTCAAATTATCTGATTGTCTGATCAGATTGGTGCGTATATTCTGAACTGCCATTCCGAATTATTATCGCTCTTTGCTAAGTCTGTCTACCTCAGTGAGTGTGGTCTGTAATGAGCATTGAGTCACCGTTTCTGTCTGTCTACCTACGTAAATGTAGCCTGTAATGAGCATTGAATCACTTTTTCTGTCTTTCTACCTCAGTAAGTGTAGCCTGTAAAGAATCTTAAATCAATATTTGTCTGTCTGCCTTTGTGAGTATAGGCTGTAATAGTTCTTGTGTCATTGGCTGTTTGTCTGTCCCCTTACTAATCTATATGCTTGGTTGCCTGTTTGATTTCATGTATGTGTGATCGTTGGTCTAATTACCTGTGTATCTGCCTATCTGTTCATCTATATATCTATCCATCCATCCATCCATCCATCCATCCATCCATTCATCATCATCAGGTCGCATGTCCTTTGGATAACGTTGCATTCACCACAACGCGTCTAAAAGAATCTTTGAACCAGATCTCCCACAGAACGTTGCATTCACCACAGCCTGTCTGAAAGAATCTCGTCTCTAGGCAGATCTCCCACAGAACGTTACATTCACCACAGCCTGTCTGAAAGAATCTCGTCTCTAGGCAGATCTCCCACAGAACGTTACATTCACCACAGCCTGTCTGAAAGAATCTCGTCTCTAGGCAGATCTCCCACAGAACGTTACATTCACCACAGCCTGTCTGAAAGAATCTCGTCTCTAGGCAGATCTCCCACAGAACGTTGCATTCACCACAGCCTGTCTGAAAGAATCTCGTCTCTAGGCAGATCTCCCACAGAACGTTACATTCACCACAGCCCGTCTGAAAGAATCTCGTCTCTAGCCAGATCTCCCACTTCTGTTATGTTCAAAGCCTCCTTGATGTCTTGTAACCATCTTTTTCTTGGTCTGCCCCTGATGCGTCACCCATGAACCATACCTTCAATTATTGTTCTTTCCAACACGCTGTGTCTTTTGACGTGGCCATAGTATTGTAATTTCCTCTATAGAATGGTGTTTATGAGCCATTTCTTTCCAATGTTTACATTTTTAAATATGTCTTCATTGCTCTTTTTCATTACCCAACATGCCTTGAGGATGTTTCTTTAGCATTTTGCTCCGAATGAATCAATTTCTTTCCTTGCTGTTTCCGAGATTGTTTATGATTCACATTCGTATTCTCCTTTCGGGAAGATATTTTTCTCAGTAATTTCAATGTTACTGCCTTGCTGGTATTGTGCTCAATGTTCTTTATAGCGTTTAGTTGTTGCATCCATCCATCCATCCGTCCGTCCGTCCATCCATCAATCCATGACAATCTATCTCCATTGTGCGTTCATTTTCAACCGTGCTTCCTTCCCTCTCGGATCATTTCTTCGACAGTCACTCCTTCCATCCTTCTTTCTATCCACTCAACTCCTGGACAATTCTCTCACCTCAGCCGTCACTTCATCATTCCATCCTTCTCCTTTCCTTCCTGACCGTCCATTCGTCTCCTTTCCTTCCTGGCCGTCCATTCTTCTCCTTTCCTTCTTGGCCGTCCATTCGTCTCTTTCCCTTCCTGGCCGTCCATTCTTCTCCTTTCCTTCCTGACCGTCCGTTCTTCACTGTCATCCGTCCAATCTCGGTTTCTTCACTCAAACCATCATTTCAACCGGATATTCGTCACTCCATCATCTATTTATCATGATATCTCCCGTTCCCGTCCGTCCATCCGTCTGTCTCTTTACATCCCAGTCTGTCTCCTCCACGCAAACACATTTCCTAAACTCTCAAGAGCATCATCCACTCGTGCTAGCCAGTCACTAAAAACGGTTCCTAGTTTACCCACGTATTTGTTATGCTAATGGACTAGTTAACAGTCCGACCACAGAACGCACTAAAGGCGGACTGGAATCAAAACGAAGTTTAATTAAAATCAACTCCCACAGTTCCAGCTGGTATGTAAAGGACGTAACTCGTAATTTAATCCAATCCAAATTTTAACTCCGTAATTATTTTAGTTCTTTTGTCAGAATTATTTAACTTTAAATTAGAAATTGAAAGCTACTTGAACTGGCATTGAGTTTAAGTAAGTAAATAAATGGTAAATCCAAGTTTAACAACGTATGGGGAAATATGATGTTGTTTCGTATGTTTCAGTTACCAACGGTACATTTTGTGAATGTTGAGTCGGTGTTATTGTAATAGGTTATGGTTGAGGTTATTCGAAGGACCCGGTATCACTGCAAACGAATTAAAATCCATAATTGCTCAGCCGCTCGTGTCAGTGGAATCATCCGAATTAAAACCCATGTCATTGAAGGATCCAAGCAAAGAAAGGCAGTTGCAGTCCCCATCATAGCAGCTACAGCACATGCGAAAAGACATAGGGTAAAGCGGCACCAAAAGTGAACGCAGCTGAACTGCCCTTTGTTATATGATACCATCGTTCATCGTTAGAAGTCAGAATATCTAAACACAATCTGGATGAGAAACACAGCTCACTGTGTGCACATGTATCAGCAGAGAAACGTTTAATTGTATCAACAGAGAAACGTTTAATTGTATCAGCAGAGAAACGTTTAGCTGTATCAGCAGAGAAACGTTTAATTGTGTCAGCAGAGAAACGTTTAATTGTGTCAGCAGAGAAACGTTTAATTGTATCAACAGAGAAACGTTTAATTGTGTCAGCAGAGAAACGTTTAATTGTATCAACAGAGAAACGTTTAATTGTGTCAGCAGAGAAACGTTTAATTGTATCAGCAGAGAAACGTTTAGTTGTATCAGCAGAGAAACGTTTAGTTGTATCAGCAGAGAAACGTTTAATTGTGTCAGCAGAGAAACGTTTAATTGTGTCAGCAGAGAAACGTTTAGTTGTATCAACAGAGAAACGTTTAATTGTATCAGCAGAGAAACGTTTAGTTGTATCAGCAGAGAAACGTTTAGTTGTATCAGCAGAGAAACGTTTAGTTGTATCAACAGAGAAACGCTTAATTGTATCAGCAGAGAAACGTTTAATTGTGTCAGCAGAGAAACGTTTAATTGTATCAGCTGTCAGTTGGTTGGTATTCGATGATTACGACGATATTACTACGGTGGCTTACTTGCATTTTGCCTCGTCGCCTTGGACGGTCGCCACTCGCACCATCAGCCCCCCGCCCCCGTATTATCAAGCTCTCAGGGGTGGCGTTGACTCGAGACAGGCTTCAACCAGCTGATTACTTTTGTGGGCTCGGGCTCGGTCGGCTAACTCGAGCCTTGCGACTCGTTTCCGTCCGTGCCTTGATATCTTGTAGCTTCCTACTGACCGGTCATGAATGAATGAAATTCTTAACTTGGGGAGCTGACATGGGTTCCACAATGTTCCGTGTGATCGTAATACTGCTGTTTTAGTTCTTATTTGTTGTGCCGCGACAATGTAAGACTTTGGATTTTTCTCCCCTAAGTTCGGTTACGCTATGCGTGATCTGATACTGTGGAACACACAACAAGACTTCACTTGAAAGATCAATCGGATTTTTTACAGCCCATATTCCTTGGCGCCAAACTTCAACATTTTACAAAATATCATGACCACACTGATTGGACTTATGGTCACACACACACTCACGTTGCCCAGCAGAAATGTTACTCGCCGCTGGGCCCTAGGTTTAAACACGTGACTACCTAACCTAATGTGAACTGTTCCCCATTGAACAGCTCACTGCTTATAATGTTATCGTCTATCACTTCTACAGTTTCACGACTCGTTATTTCTAACACTGCTACTTCCTTGGGCCATCATCAGCCCGCTGTACGCCTCGAGGTTAACTTCGACTAATGGAAACTCGTTAGATCTTAAACGTAGTAGTCGGAACTATACGTGCTCGTGCCGTACATAGTCGTGTGTTTTCTCGGATCTACACCTCAAACTTATCGGAAAAAAACAACTCTCTACTACTTGAACATTATTTCTGTTTCTACTGGGCTGTGGGGTAGCCCCTATGGGCTGACCAACACGTGGTTGCCCGCCTTACACCTAGGCGTGTGTCTTATCGCAAAAGCTGTGGATTCTTTGTATTTTGTCTTCAAATATGAATCTCCTCCTCCAATCAAAAATCATTTCCTTTGTTTTCCATCCAATCTACTCAATCTACGCGTCTAGTTTCGCGTCTCCCAATTCACGTTTTATACGAGAATGACAATTCACGTTTTATCCGAGGATGACAATTCACGTTTTATACGAGAATGACAATTCACGTTTTATACGAGAATGACAATTCACGTTTTATACGAGAATGACAATTCACGTTTTATCCGAGAATGACAATTCACGTTTTATCCGAGGATGACAATTCACGTTTTATCCGAGAATGACAATTCACGTTTTATCCGAGGATGACAATTCACGTTTTATCCGAGAATGACAATTCACGTTTTATCCGAGAATGACAATTCACGTTTTTCCTGTGGACTCTATTTTTCGTGATGTCCGCCTTCTCGCGGCTACACACAGAGCATTAAACTCAGTAGCTCGGACAGCAAACCAGACTTGGAATATGAGAAAACTGCAACAAGGAACACTTTTCAGACTGAGCCTTAATGGTTCATTTCACCTATCCGCTATCTTGACCGATATTCGAATCTATTGTAATAGGATGAAAAAAAGAACAAGGAAGAGAATAGCTTTCAGAAATAGATATGTTATTATAATCAGGCAAAGACAGAATTGACAGGTCCAAGTTAAAGAATACTCAAAATAGATAAAATAATAGGCTAGTCAGATCAGGTAGACAGGAATCAGTAAAACGGGACTGAAAATGACGTTCGTCCAAGCAAATATAAACTATAAAAAAAAACATTGATGTCTATAGTTTTGGAGATACACCGATGTCTATAGTTTTGGAGTTAACCGATGTCTATAGTCTTGGAGTTACATTGATGTCTATAGTCTTGGAGTTACATTGATGTCTATAGTCTTGGAGTTACATTGATGTCTATAGTCTTGGAGTTAACCGATGTCTATAGTCTTGGAGTTACATTGATGTCTAATAGTCTTGGAGTTACATTGATGTCTATAGTCTTGGAGTTACATTGATGTCTATAGTTTTGGAGTTACATTGATGTCTATAGTCTTGGAGTTACATTGATGTCTATAGTTTTGGAGATACACCGATGTCTATAGTTTCGGAGTTACACCGATGTCTATAGTCTTGGAGTTACATTGATGTCTATAGTCTTGGAGTTACATTGATGTCTATAGTTTTCGATACATTGATGTATATAGTTTTGGATACATTGATGTCTATAGTTTTGGAGTTACATTGATGTCTGTAGTTTTAGAGTTAGAGTGATGTCTATAGTTTTGGAGTTATAGTGAAGTCTATAGTTTTTGAGTTAGAGTGAAGTCTATAGTTTTAGAGTTAGAGTGAAGTCTATAGTTTTAGAGTTAGAGTGAAGTCTATAGTTTTAGAGTTAGAGTGCAGTCTGTAGTTTTAGAATTAGAGTGATGTCTATAGTTTTAGAGTTAGAGTGAAGTCTATAATTTTAGAGTTAGAGTGAAGTCTATAGTTTTAGAGTTAGAGTGAAGTCTATAGTTTTAGAGTTAGAGTGATGTCTATAGTTTTAGAATTAGAGTGGTGTCTATAGTTTTAGAGTTAGAGTGATGTCTATAGTTTTGGAGTTACACTAATAATGCTTCGATAAAGATTAATACTGGTGGCCGAATCGATAACTTCTCGAGCTCCTAACCAAGAGAGTGCGGGTTCGAATCACGGTCGAGTCCATTTTTTTTTCAAAACTTTATTGACCTGAAAACACATACCCTAACACCTCGTGGCTGCTGCACTGGACAAGTGTCCTTTTTTATGTTTAATCTATAAGTCCCTCTGGCAGACAGCAGAAATTAGATAATGCCCTTGAGATGTTTCTTTTTTTTTTAAGATAAATAGAAATCATATCTTCTTCTACTCCTTTCAGTTCTCCTTGTTTCTTTTCGAGAAGGTATTCCCGTGTTTGTTTTCATTTCTTTAACCTTATCTAAGTATACCAGGTCTAGTCTTCCTTATAGAGATAAACTCTTTCCGCACGTTTCGCCGCACTGTGCGCCATGACGATCTCGGCCGTATACTTTTCGCCGCTTATTGCACTCTAAATCTGATTTGTGTGAACCGTCAACAAATATATATATTGCACTCTAAATTTGATTAGTGTGAACCGTCAACAAATATATATATTGCACTCTAAATTTGATTAGTGTGAACCGTCAACAAACCATATATATATATATTGTACTCTAAATTTGAATAGTGTAGACCTTCAACAAAACATATATATATATATATATATATATATATATATATATATATATTGCACTCTAAATTTGAATAGTGTAGACCTTCAACAAAACATATATATATATATTGCACTCTAAATTTGATTAGTGTGAACCGTCAAGAAACCATATATATATATTGTACTCTAAATTTGAAGAGTGTAGACCTTCAACAAAACATATATATATATATATATTGCACTCTAAATTTGATTAGTGTGAACCGTCAAGAAACCATATATATATATATATTATACTCTAAATTTGATTAGTGTGAACCGTCAACAAACCACATAGATATATTTTTGTTGTTGCATGTCTTGTATCATCCTGATATTGGTGAAATCTAATACCGTGTTCAATTATCTAAAAATGTGTATATAAAATGTTAGATAAATATAGACATGTATTTAACTCTCAAAACCATACAAAATAGTGTCTCTAAAATCTCTTCAGTTGCATTGATATAAAGCTTCCGAAGGAAAGAGTTAACAGAATTCTACCACAGCACACTTTTATATCTTTATCCATTACTGAATACTATACCGCCTTATTTTTCCGTGCCGGTGATAATTAAACCATTCACAACCCTCATCAGCGGTTTATTTCATCGCCGAAATTTCAGTGCAGTTTTCCTATTTTATGTTCCCTAATTAGAGAAGGAAAAGGATTTATAACCAAAAAAAATATGTATCTTTCAACAATTTTGAAATTGTAATGTTCTAGCGCAAAAAGGAATGTGCACAGTTCCCGTGGGATGCACACCCTAATTATTATATGGTGCGCACGCTTTAGATGGACTTACGTTAAAGAATTATATTTCTGCGCTCGAACAAAATTACGGTAAAAAAGGAATCATCTAAGATAATTAACTTAAAGAAGATCTGGTAAATAAATAATGATGAAATCAACGAGAAAATGAAAGTGATGTGAACACGTAATAATTGTTGAAGAAGCCATATTTAGCATGAGAATGTTGATTGCAAAGTACATAGAAGTAAACAAAACAAAATATATGCCTGCTTCATAGACTACACCAAAGCTTTCGATATAATACATAATCAACTTATAGACTGCCTAAAGGATAAAATCTAGACGACACAGACATACGACATATGATGCAGAAAAATGGACATTAGACAAGAAAACAGAACAGAAAATTTAAGCCTTTGAAATGTGGATATATAGAAGAAAAGGTAGAATTGGATGGAAACAAAAGATAACAAACGATGAAGTTTTAAAACAACTAAAAATAAAAAGAGAACTACTAAACACAATTAGAACAAGACAAATGAAATTGTTGGGGCATATTAAAAGACACAACAGCCTAACAAAAGTGATACTGGAAGGGAAAATACAAGGTAAAAGAGGCAGAGGCAGACCAAGACTAACATGGACGAGTAACATCAAAAGAAGGACAAGTCACTCTATGACAATCTGCACCATCAAAGCAAGAAACAGAGTAGAATGGCGATCCATGGTAGCCAACCTTCGTTGCGGAGACGGCACTCGATGATGATGATGAATAATTGTTGAAAAGTTATATGTTTTTTTTGTCCCCAACCAGTATTGAGTTGTACTAATGCTAGGGATGAAAGTTTTAGGTGATGACTTGAGGAAAAAACGCAGCTCGTGTAATTTTTTGTTAAGAAAACATTTCCAGGAGATACAGCCAGGGCCAATGTGGTCTATTGAAAACTTATCATGTGACTATCAGTCACTTTGGTCCTGGTCACTTCCTCTTCTTGTTATTCATTCGCATGACCCTTTTGAGATGGATGAGTTCTTGCCTTGTGTGTGTGTGTTTTTATATTTATATTTGTTATATTGTTCCCGATGAAGAATTTGCCGAAACGTCGTAGTTTGTCTCCTCTCACATTAGGTTCAGCTGCTTCTTCTACTTCTATCTTTCAGTTCCATGTGGAGCATACGTCTTCAACAAACACTTTGAGCTTCCAGTGGAGCATAGGTCTTCAACAAAAACTTTCAGCTCCCTGTGGAGCATAATTCTTAAACAAACACTTTCAGCTCCCTCTGGAGCATAGGTCTTCAACAAACAATTTCAACTCTCTGTGGAGCATAGGTCTTCAACAAACATTTTCAGCTCCCTGTGGAGCATAGGTCTTCAACAAACAATTTCAACTCTCTGTGGAGCATAGGTCTTCAACAAACACTTTCAGCTCTCTGTGGAAAAATAGGTCTTCAACAAACAATTTCAACTCTCTGTAGAGCATAGGTCTTCAACAAACACTTTCAACTCTCTGTAGAGCATAGGTCTTCAACAAACACTTTCAACTCTCTGTAGAGCATAGGTCTTCAACAAACACTTTCAACTCTCTGTGGAGCATAGGTCTTCAACAAACACTTTCAACTCTCTGTGGAAAAATAGGTCTTCAACAAACAATTTCAACTCTCTGTAGAGCATAGGTCTTCAACAAACACTTTCAACTCTCTGTAGAGCATAGGTCTTCAACAAACACTTTCAACTCTCTGTAGAGCATAGGTCTTCAACAAACACTTTCAACTCTCTGTAGAGCATAGGTCTTCAACAAACACTTTCAACTCTCTGTGGAGCATAGGTCTTCAACAAACACTTTCAACTCTCTGTGGAGCATAGGTCTTCAACAAACACTTTCAACTCTCTGTGGAGCATAGGTCTTCAACAAACACTTTCAGCTCTCTGTGGAGCATAGGTCTTCAACAAACACTTTCAGCTCCATGTGGAGCATAGGTCTTCAACAAACACTTTCCAAGCCGTTCTGTTTCTGGCCATTCTTTTAAGATCATTCCATGTCTTCCCCATCATCTTCATCCCTGCTTCTATCTGTCTTTCCAAGAATGTTTTGGTCTTTCTCTTAGTATTTTCCCCTGCGGATTCCAAAAAGGGCCTGTTGTGTAATACTCTCAGTTGGCTTCCGCAGTGTGTCCTATCCAGCGCCATCGTCTTCGCTGTATCTCTTTATCCATTGGTATTTGACTGGTAAATTTCCATAATTCTGTGTTAGTGATTTTGTCCTACAATTTCCATCCTTTTATTCTACGCAAGAATCCATTAATGAAAGTCTGTGTCTTTATGACTGTCACTTTTGTTATTCTCCATGTTTCTCAGCCATATAGTAGAACTGACTTAACATTGGAGTTGACGATTTTTATGTTTATATTTAACCTAATTTCTTTAGATATCCAGATGTTTTACTTGTATATTTTCCCTTCTTCGTGTTTTCATGTCCCAGGAATGCTCGTCGTTTGATTTTTGTTTACGAACGCCAGCTTTGACCTCTGACGAAGTCCCTGGAGACTGGGAGCTGAATTTTGCGTGTTAATCTATATTTTCCCTGGCATCTGTGTGCACAGGGGTCCCTCGCAGCATAGGCAGATAACTCCGTCTTCGGAAGTACTCATATTTTTCCGTCGATGAGTAATTGACGTTTCAAGCCGGGCCTTACTGTTGAGACCAGGGGTGGTTGCCGCAGAGAGAAATCATAAATAAAAATCCCAACTGGTGCAGATTGGATTTGAACCCACAACCTCTCTGTCTCGAGTCCGGCGTCTTACCTCGAGACCAACCAGTCTTTTGCTTTTGATATCTTTCTTGTGATATAATTCAGCTGCTTAATACCATTGTATGCTTTTTTCTATCTATTCTGGATCTCTATTAGCGACCCCGCATAATATTTAGTGTATTGTGTGTGCAATATAATATTATTTTTATTATTATTATTATTATTTAGACAGTAGACAAACAAATGAAAGTACGATTAGAGACCACAGAGATGAGTTTTCTCAGAACAATGTTGAAAGTTCCCTGGACAGCTAAAAGCCCAGTGGAGACATTCTCAAAGAGGCCAACACAAAAAGGGAGCTACTAAAAAAACATCATAGAGAAACAATCAACTTTTTTCGGGCACATCATGATAAGCGGAAAGTTGGAATATTTGGTTACAACTGGCAAAATACAAGGAAGGAGAGATAGCGGCCGACACCGAGAGAAGATACTAAATAGAATGATTGATGATTCATGAATAAGAGAAGAGATTAGCTTAGCTGACTCCAAAAGTTTGAATCGACGGAGAAAAGATAGGATCCAGATCAACCCACAGTGGTGCCTCTATAAACAGATGAGCTAGTCTGGGGAAGGCTGTAGGAATCAAAGAGGAAAAGTAACCAGTTACTTTAAAAATGATTTCATCTATCTATCTATCTATCTATCTATCTATCTATCTATCTATCTATCTATCTATCTATCTATCTATCTATCTATCTATCTATCTATCTATCTATCTATCTATCTATCTATCTATCTATCTATCTATCTATCTATCTATCTATCTATCTATCTATCTATCTATCTATCTATCTGTCTGTCTGTCTGTCTGTCTGTCTGTCTGTCTGTCTGTCTGTCTGTCTGTCTGTCTGTCTGTCTGTCTGTCTGTCTGTCTGTCTGTCTGTCTATCTATCTATCTATCTATCTATCTATCTATCTATCTATCTATCTATCTATCTATCTGTCTGTCTGTCTGTCTGTCTGTCTGTCTGTCTGTCTATCTATCTATCTATCTATCTATCTATCTATCTATCTATCTGTCTATCTATCTATCTATCTATC